>VUQJ01003060.1:9338-25020 GCA_015108635.1 Andinoacara biseriatus | reverse complement strand
GCAGTCTCATAAATCGTAATAAAATAATCCCAGGGTGTTATTTGACATTACACCAGCTCCCTTTAGCTGATTCTGAGGAGTTTTTTTTTTTTAAGTTAAAAACTTTTCTGTTTAATTAGTCCTAGTACAGCACTTTGTGACTTTTATGTCTGTGAAAAGCACTATAGAAATAAACTTTATTCACTTACAATCAGGCGACCCCTCATGAACAAGACCTTAGTGGCAGTGGGAAGGAAAAACTCCCTTTTTACGAGAAGAAACCTCCAGCAAAACCAGGCTCAGGGAGGGGCCGCCATGAACTGCGACCATTTGGGTTGAAGTGTGTGTGTGTGTGTGTGTGTGTATACCTTGGGGCAGGACAAAAGAGTGTGGAAAACAGCCAGAGATTAAAAATAACAAATGATTAAATGCAGAGCCGTGTATAAACACACAGAGAGTGAAAAAAGGTGAGTGAAGAAGAAACACTCAGTGCATCATGGGAAGCTCCCAGCAGTCTAGGCTTATTGCAGCATAACTAAAAGAGGGTTGAGAGTCACCTCATTCAGCCCCGATGATAAGCTTTATCAAAAATGAAAATTTTGAGGCTAATCTTAAAAATAGAGACGGCGTCTGTGTCCTTAATGAAACTGGGAGCTGGTTCCACAGAAAAGGGCCCTGATAGCTGAAGGCTCTGCCTCCCATTCTAATTTTGAATACCCTGGAAACACAAGTAAGCCAGCAGTCTGAGAGTGGCACATTCTATTGGGGTAATTATTGGGGTCTATGAGGTCTTTAAGGTAAGATGGCACCTGATTATTCCAGAGCTTGTACTGTATGTGTACGAACACCAAAGCCGCACTGCATAATAATGCATCACTGCAAACTTCACCACATTGCTGCAAGCTAAGCACTGTACCGCTTATTATTTTCATGCAAGCTTTGAATAACAAAGTTGGTATACTTCAGTTTGTTTTACAGGATGTTTTGGAATATGAAAAAAAAAAAAACTTCTGCAACACATCCTGTTTGTTTAAAAAAAGAGTTAACGTTAATGAGGATATTATATGTAAGCTTTAAATTTCTATTCTATCAAATTTCACTCAGCAGTCCTTACCTTTCCAAATAATCGCCTATTTTCCTCCTCTGTCCTCCACTTCTCTCCATCACTGAGTGAAGTTAGTACATTAGAATTTTTTCTCCTTGGGAAATACAGAAGCAAACTATTTCTGTCTATTTGTACTTGGTTACTTCCCACCTCTGACAACTTGACACAGTCAAATTGTCATATAGTGCCATGAAAAGTATTTGTCCCCTTCTTGAGTTCTTTTTCAGCTTATCGAACAAATATTAATATTAGCCAAAGATAAATGATTTCATGTATTAAGGGAAAATAGCTATCCAAAACTGGCCCTAGTTGAAAAACTACCACCATGTTTGACTATTGGTATAATGTTCTTTCTATGAAATCAATTTTACACCAGATGTCAAACCTTCCAAAAAGATTCAAACTTGTGTCTTTCGTGCTTGGAGTAATTTTGGTAGGCCAGCGACTCCTGGGAAGGTTCACCACTGTTCCAAGTTTTCTCCAGTTGTGGATAATGGCTCTCGCTGTGGTTCACTGGAGTACCAAAGCCTTAGAAATGGCTTTGTAACCCTTTCCAAACTGATAGATGTCAGTTAGTTGTTTGTTTCTCATCTGTTCTTCAGTTTCTTTATATCCCCTCTCTCTCTCAACGTGCTGTGGCAGATGACTGCCCCTCCCTGAGCCTGGTTCTGCCGGAGGTTTCTTCCTGTTAAAAGGGAGTTTTTCCATCCCACTGTTGCCAAGTGCTCGCTCATAGGGGGTCGTTTTGACTGTTGGGTTTTCCCTGTAATCGTTGCAGGGTCTTTACCTGACAATATAAAGGGCCTTTGGTGACTGTTGTGATATTGCTATATAAATAAAACTGCATTGAAAATTGAATTGAATGATCTGTTTCTCTATGACAGGGGTGGGCAATTCCAGGCCCCGAGGGCCGGTGTCCTGCAGGTTTTAGATGTGTTCCTGATCCAACACACCTGAATTAAACACCTGGAATTGCCCACCCCTCTTGTTGCCTACTTTACTTTGTCAGACAGGTTATAGTTATAAGGGATTTCTTGATTCAGCAGGTCTGGCAGGGTGGGGTGTTATTTTTTCCAGGTAGGTTTGGATAGTGTTTTTCCCTGAATAAATGAAATCATCATTTAATTATTGCATTTTGTATTTACCCTGGTTATCCTTGTCTAATAATACATTTTTTTGATGGTCAGAAACATGTAAGCGTGACAAATGTGCAAAAAACAAACAAACTAAGAAATCAGGAAGAGGGCATTGGTGCATTCCCTGACACTAAATATGCAACATGACCTACAACAATTCTGTTAACTGTTAGTTATCTGTTAAAGCCACTGAGAGAAGAGACAAAGTGATGAAACTCCACTTGTTCCTTTCTTTTGAATACTTTGTAATTCCCTATAGCCTTTATTTCCTCCCTCTGACCCTGTCCTTGAACTCTTCTTTGTCTCAGTTTCTGTTCCACTATAAACTTATCCTTCCTTACTTTACTTCTTTGTATCAAATGGTCCTTTATGTGTTTAATTCTCTAGATATCTTTCTGCCCATATGCATCCCACCCTCCAATATTGTTGCCTCTCCCTATCCCTTGTTGTCTCTGATTCCTTCCTCTCCATCCTTCTGTCTTCATCTCTATCTGTGGCCAGACAGGCATTCTTGCCTCTGGCCCTCCTCCTGTCTCAGCACTGCTGTGGGAGTTTTAGATTCTCACCAGGAAGGGGGAGTTATTACTACAGCCGTGCCAAAAGATTAAACACTTGTCACGAGAAGATTGTTGAATGTCAAGGTCATAAAAACTAGGGTTCTGGAAAACATGTTAATTATTGTGTTCATCCTGACTTCAAGGCCTGGAGGACCAGCCTCCCACGTCCACTGGTCCAGTGCAGGGAGAGGGTGGGTTGGTTGAGGATGGGCCCATTATGGGGACGGGGAAAAGGGGGAGATGAAGAGAATGACCTTCACTAAATAAACTGTGGTGCGGCTGCGGTTTTAAGTCACTGCCAAAAGAACGATGTCTGGAGGTCTGCTGGAATCACTGACCGCAATCAAAATTTTATTGTAAGAATATACAATATTTTTAAGTATAACTGTTGCTGTGTCATAAAAATGTCAGATCATTACAGAAAAACCTGCTCGCAAGATTTTACATTTTATAAATTTTGACCCAATTTGAATGCATTATCTATTGCTTGTTGTTTCAAAATTGAAGAACTGTAAGATGATACAATGATTCAGCTGTTGAGTCCAGCTCCAGTGGAGCTTCCAGAGTTGTAGATATGAAAGTATCTAACAAACCTGAGGCTGTGGTCTAAGAACACCTTTAGGGTTCTTATTCAACCCAATTGCTTCGTAATGGCAGATGAGCCTTACTCCTGTTGTAGGATAATAAATGAATTTGAATGCATTTCTACCGTCAATCACATAGTTTCATCGGTCTTTCCAGAAAGCTTATTTTTGAATTGGCAAAAGTGTGTGTGTTTCTAGTGTGCACAAGTGTAAACGAGACTGTTGAATAACAAAAGAACGAAAAAGGGGGGAAAAAATGACAGCCCTCGGTGTACAAAGCTGCATTGTTTCATTTCACAGCTTCTATTTGCTACTCATCCCTTGCTTCCAAATACAATTACTGCTGAAATGAAAGCCAGCGAAAGAATTGTTTATTTTTTTGGGTTCCTTTCATGAACACCATAATGATTCAATCTTTCTATTATGATGAATCACTGTTCAACTGACTGTAAGACAATGTGTGACAATAGTAGACAGGCTGAGGTTGCACTATAGCCATGTTTCTGCTTTGTCTCAGGTTTACCCATAAAAAAGAAAAAACAAGCAAAAAAAAAAAACATGCCTCTGGAACAAATGTCAAGAAATGAAACTAAATGTTTGGCTGCATGAAAATGTGTGAAGTTTCAGCTGAAAAGCGGGTAGAAAAATAGAACTGAGAGTCTAAGCCGAGGCCTGGGATTCATGGAACTGTTTTCCAGTGTTTTGGTATTTTGTTGCCATGAAGTGCGTCTAGGCATTGTTACACTGCAGAAAGCTGTGACTATGCATGCTATGTATTTGCATTTGTATCCTCTTGACACAACCCTTTGACATCTACTTCTCAGAAATAGTTTAAATCAATGAAAGAGTAAAAGTGAAGCCAAACGCCTATACAAGTCCAGTTCTTCCAGTTCCAAGAAAAATTCATTCCGCAGGAAATGCTAATAGAAATCTTGTTGTCTTTTTGTTTGCCATATGTAGAAGAACTTTACGGTTTTTGAAGCAGCAGCCAGTATATATTTTTTATTTTATCCCAACCATTCACAAACCAAAAAAATGTACATTATAAGTTCAGCATAAGTTGGAAAAGAAAAAGGGATCCCTCTCCAGTTAGACTGTCTATGGATTTTTATCAGAAAATGGTTGTGCAAGTTTCCCCAAAGACAAAAAAACATAATGGTCTGACCCTGTGCTGTGCACCTGCAAAGATGCACTTGCATGGTGCTCAGATCTGTTTGCTGTTAGAGGCAGAAACAGCCATGTATTCAGGAAGTTACCTCTGGCTTTTAACTGTGAGAGTAAAGATGAACATTAGGTCAGATTCCAGGAGCAAAAAGTGGAGAGACAGATAAATGAGAGTCAGACGGAGAAACAGAAACACAGGAAGGCATGAAACAGTGGGATGAAGACGCTGGCTTTTTGCCAGTCTGTTCCTTTTAGTTTCAACACCATGGCTCTCTGCTTCCCTGATATTCTCAAGATGCCCTCGGCAGACATACAGAAGCTATTATTTTACAACAGCTGATGGCAAAAACAGCTGTGTAAAATATGAGTATATTCATAAAAATAATAATAATTTAGGTGCTATCCTTTGGATACTTGCTTGTCAGTTTCCTTCCCCCACTGCGTACAGTTGATGTAGACACATTTGATTGAAATGGTTACACAAATCCTGAAGCTATGGTATATTTTAGAGGTCGTGTAAGCTGCTGAGCCAAATGTTCAGTCGGTTTGCAGGCCAGCCTGCCTCTGTATGGCTGCCAGTACCAATGAAGCTTTTGATAGCTACTCATTTGTGAAGAAATGCAAGTTTTTACCTGCACATAGTTAAATCCTTGAATGTTTTATTGTTGCACATATTGAACCTATCCAGTGAATACAAGTTGATGTCAAGAACCTTTCTTTTTCCATATTGTAGCAGTTGGCAACACCACATTTTACACACTGAATGTTCTTTTGTTCTCCATATCTTGCATCATTTGTCATCCTTGTGAGGAGTAAAGTACTTTAGCAGGCTGTGTGTGTCTGTTTGTTTGACACTGCTTGTCTGGTTCTTCCTGTGGCCAAAGCAGCAGAATTTGGCATTTGAAGTATTTCTGATTTACAGCAGGTGCTTTTGTTGTCCCGGTAAATGTCTTTTTAACACAAAGACCAGGCAGCATAGCAGAGAGAAACAAAGGTGCAGAGCAGTTCACCAAACAGGCTTGTCACTGTGTAAAAACTGCATTAGGGTAGCCTTGCATCTTCCCACAAAGCCATGCCGAAACTGACAGATGTAAATGAACCACTCAGTGTAATGTAGGAGTTAGCAGCAAGAATAAAAATAATAAGGCAGCTTTTGGAGATGTTAATTTTAGGTGAGTGCAAATTTAACACAAAACATTTCTGACAATAAGGTTTTTGTGCTTAAAAAACAAATAAAGAACCCGCAATAACAGTGTTAGAAAGCAGGGATTGATTACTTAAAGCGCTGCAGGGGAATATGTATTTATTGATGGTATTGTAAGCTTTATTTAAATCTTTTAGCACCATAATAATCCAAAGCCTACCAGCTACCTGATGTGCACTGGGTTTGCCACAATATAGGAATTTAAGTATTCCCAAGAAAGACTGAGAGCCTTCCAGGAACATTTGGGGAGTGTAATTTAATTGTGATTTTAACACACGTAGCATGACATCATTTTACGTGACAACAACTGGATTCACGGCAGGCTGTTGTATTAGTTTCACGTGGCACCGAATTTAAACTGTGACAGGCAGATTTTCCTCCCACAGATGACACGCTTCCATTAACACTGTAACTGAAACAGTATGAATGGAAGCAGTATAACTATTATTTCAAACAATTATGTTATTAGAGAGTGAGGTGAAAAGTCCAAATTCTACTACGACCGTGAACTGTAAGAAAAAAAAAAATCATTTCAAACCGTCACCAAAAGAGAGACTTATTTGGTTTGATCGCACCGGTCCTCGTTGGCTGTTGCGTTTTTTGTTTTTTTTAAGCAGTGATAACATTTTTAGAGGAAATAAATATATCTTCAAACATTTGGATGTGTGTAAAAAGAGAGCAAGTTGACCTGGCGGTCATCCCGCCTGATAATTATTTCCAGTGGTTGACAGCAGGAGGAACTCTGCTTCACTGAGTTGATGAGAGACACAGTGGAGCACATCACGCTCTCTCGGGCTGTTTTCTCTCCTCCTCCCTCTACCTCTGCCACTGTCAGTCTCTTATTCTCACCCCCTCATAATCTGCTGCTGTTGTCATCACTCTGAGAGAGCAGCGTGTGTTTGTTTGCGAGACCAGTTGACACGCTGCTCCTGCATATCTTTTAACAAGGACGTGTAACTAATGACTAACGTATCACAGACAGGAAGAAACCCTCGCTAACAGTAAACTAACCTCAGACTGATGGCAGGCAGTGGTCTCGTGCCTTGTTGTATCACACTCTTCGCTCTGACCACACGAGTGTGTAATTTGGTATCTTGCAGTCGGATCATTAGGTCATCTTGTGGCAGACTTGAAAAAAAAAAGTGTTACATAGTCAGTACCGGTAACTGTGTGGCTGGTTTCCACCGTCGCTGGCTACATATTTGGTCTCTGAAGTCTTTTCCCTTCCTGTAGCCCAGTGATTAGCTTTCTAGGTCACAACCCGGCAGCTGTGTGACTAATGCTGTCTTTCCATTTGCTTTCATCAACTCTGGCAGTCTGGTTTGACCAGGTAGTGCCATGTGGTGCGTGGAACCCCAACGTTTGAAACTGATGGATGAGTCAACAGAAAAATGGTCTTGATTTACTATCTGTCAAAGCTGGCCAGTCGGCTTATTGTGAAAAAAAGGGAACGTCCTTATATTGGATGGATGAATCATAAAACACTATTGAACAGCGGTTGTGTTTATACACCAGCGTATTAATACAGTATGTGTCGTGTCTGGAAATATGAACCATACTGTGTCTGTCCTTTCTCTGGTTCTTGCTGTAATGGTTTCAGAATACCGTTGTCATTGTTTGGCCACAGGACTGTCTCCTTTTAGCATTCCTATTCTTTAAGGCATATGACTTTTTATCATTACCACAATGATCTTCATTCTCAAATGTTTGAGACAGGGTGTCTGTTAGCATGTAAAGTGAATGTAACCTTTCATCTAGAGTTTTCTTTTCCAAGCCCAGTCCACACGTGGCAAATGTTGGTGACATAGCTCCAGTGCAGCTTCTATGTAATATCTGCTGTAAAATGCAGTATTGCTTCCACAGAATCATAAAACAAAACAGTTTTGGGAGGAGATGTAAATCCTGCTCAACCTCCAGGAGAACCGCGAGCTTGTGTATGCACGACGATGCATGTGTGCGTTTGTTATTCTGAGTACAGTATTTGTGCAAGAAGGTCAGAGTGACAGTCAGACCGATTCTGATGCAGTTCTGGAATAATTATGTAAGTCAGAGGTGTTCTCTAAACTGCTCTGACCTCGGTGCTCCTGCGCTGCAGTGTTTAAGCTGCTCCACTGGCATTAAACGTAAGCCACATATTTTTAAAATTAGGATCCTTCAAGCTCACCATATTCCGTGCAAATAGTGAGCAGCACATCAGCCTGGATCAATCAACTCACTGTCTGTTTGGTCCAGCTCCATCTGTGTAGCGTATGAGTGTTCAGGTGCGTGTATTATTGTGTTTATTGAAACTAAAATACATCACTAGTAGGTATGTTTCATAAAGCAATAGCTGTTTCCATCATCCATGATTACTTTGTCGTACTGATCTGCTGCCAAACTGACTTTTTGGCACTGTTTGAATAAGTATAAACGTAAGAAATTGTAACAATTGCACAGCGTAAAAGTACTGAATGCTTGTTAAATCCTGCATTAAAAGATTTACAGATGTAAAGGGTGTGGGATTTAGTTCAAAAGTTAGCAATAACAAAAAAAAAAGGACATGAAAAACTACTTGGAAAGAAAGTGTAGCATTTATTAACATTTAAGTAAAGAACATGCCTTTAAAATTGCGCTAAATATAGTACAGTACTTTAAAGTTAATTCACTACTTTCCCTTCATCATTGGCTTTAAAAAATAAATAAATACAGAAAATGTGGTTCAAAGAACATTAAAAGTCAAAAACTTTAGCATCCTTAGCTTGTGGGGAAATACCTGAATAGTGATTTAAACCTCTTGCAGCTGAGCCGATATTTCTAATGGGAACAGAGCCAGTGACCTTTTGATATTTTTCAGCTGCTTGACTGTCACTGAATGCTGGTCGATTCAGCAAAGCAGCAACACTGACCTCTTCTGGTAATTAAGGATTACAGCACAACTAATTTTTCCAGAAAATGTAAGCGCTGTAAAATATCAACTAAAAACCACAGATCATGTTATACTTTTTTTGTTTTGTTTTTTTTTTTACAAAGGCTATAATGTATTATTAACTGCTTTACAATAGCTTTTATGATCTCCATCCAGAAGGCTGCACCTGTCACAGCAAGGTAGTAAAACATGTTAAGGTAAATATTTACAGTACTAATAAACTTGTATTCCATCACCACACAAGCAAGTTGTAACAATGAGATAAGTAAAAATAAATACATCATGACACACCAACTTTTAATGACCTCTGTGACCTAGTGGGTGTTTGTGTGGAAGGAAGTGGGTGGATTCTCACACAACTCAACACCGTGCAAGCTATTCATAAAAACAGCCTTACGTGCATTCCAACATGCAGATCCATGGCTTCTGTTTCTAGAAAGAGGCCACATGTCTGTCTAGGTTTGTGCGTGTATGTACGTGCCCACGTCCTCTATTACTAATGCATGTTCCAACTTCTTTAAGTTCACTACATAACAAGTAACATTGGATGAGGTGTTAAATGCTTCGCATTCCAGTGTATGGAAAGAGTAAGCTCTTAGAGTTAAACATGGTGAGTGTGTGTACTTTGCATGAGATAAGGTTAGGTGATGATGAATTGTGTATGTCGGTAAAGAAGGGTGGTAGTTTTGCGTGGCTGTCTAAATCATCTAAACCTCTCTGTTAAGCATATTTACCTTCCTGATTGATGTCAGGGTCGACTATGTTGTGTCTCAGTCTGAATGAAGATATTTAGGTATGCTTACCTTGTCCCTTTGCAGGGAACTTAAATCCATATTGCTTTTGACTTGCCTGTATTCATTAAAATGTCAGACTGCATTATATCAGCAAGTGTTTTACTAAAATATCCTTTGCACAAGTATTTAGTGTGTATGTGTGTGGTTGTTTCAGAGCTGTAGTTCAGGGGGTCCAGATGGCAGGCATGAGGGGGCCGTTCTGCACTGGAGTCTGGCTCTAGAGTCCACAGGGGCTCACACTTCAACTGGACACATTCCACAGGTACACATAAACACTTACCAAAGAAACAAGACACACTCAAGTAGGACCAAAGGTGTTGCTGTTCTTTGTGGGAATTCTCAGTGAATCAGAGCAGCAAAGCCAACTCTGCTGGCAGAATTAATGCTCCATTAGTGAGAACATCAATGAATACGAATTTTAGATGTCACAAAATGTACAGTAAAGGTTAAAAAAAAAGTTACATTTTCACCTTATATTATGCATTTGAATTGTCCACTTAAAAAGCTTTTGTTTTTCTTCCTAATATTTTATTTCAGTGTATTCTGTCAATTATGAGTGTGTGTTTGGTTTAGGACGTGTGCCCATGAGGTCGTCATCACTGGTCCTGCTCCTCCTGATCGGCGTCCAGGCTGTACTGAACATGGGAGGTGGATTGGCCGGGAGCGCCGGGACACCAAACCACAAAGTAGGACAGCACACGGCAGCCAATCACAGAGCAGGACAGCAGCAGACAGCGGCCAGGGACCACCTTACTGAAGATCACACTTCAAAGCAGCACCATAGGACCAGCCACCACAGGACCAAGAGGCCTCATCGCGCAGCTTCAAACACAAAGGATAGGAGTTCTCTTGTTGGGCACTCTACATTGGATTCCCTCCCTGACCCCTCCATCCCAGTGGTGGACCCCAAGCTCTTCTCCAAGAGACGTTACCGTTCCTCACCCCGTGTTGTCTTCAGTGAGGTTCCCCCATCACATGATGCCCTAGAAGGTGAGGGCTATGACATTGAAGGAGTTAGAGGGGTGAGAGTAAGGCGCGGAGCAGGATCGCGCACCATGCACCGAGGAGAGTACTCGGTATGTGACAGCATAAACACCTGGGTGACCAACCTGACAAAAGCCATAGACATAGCTGGAAATGAGGTGACAGTGCTGCCCAATGTTACAATCAACAACTCGGTGAAGAGACAGTTCTTCTATGAGACCACCTGTCTATCACCCACTCACAGGGGCTCTGGGAACGCAAACGGAGGAAGGCCTGGGGGTCGGGGTGGCAAACAAGGTTCCAAATCAGGCAACTCGGGCTGTCTTGGCATCGACAGGCGCCACTGGAACTCCTACTGCACCAACACACATATTTTTGTAAGTGCCCTCACCATCTTCAAGGAACAGACAGCCTGGCGCTTCATCCGCATCAATGCCGCCTGTGTGTGCGTCCTCAGCCGGAAGTCTTGGGCGGGAAGACTGGGGCGCTGACTGAGGCGGACGACTCCTGACCACCGAGCTATGAACCGAGCACACACATTTCATATTAACAGGCACTGCAGCTTTGTTGCCAATACTGTAATCCTTTCCCCAACTTCCAGACAAACACCCACACTGACCGTAGCATTCAGTCCACACACACACACAAACACACACTTCAACATGCAAACACACACGTCCACACACTCAAACATCTGTCCAGCCCCTCGGCCCCTCGACCCTACCTCAGTCAGAGAAGTCCTGGTTGTTTTAAATTATGTGGACTGCATGTCATATTTATGGTTTATACAGTCAAATATAAAATTATATACAGTATGTGTGTATATACAAAATGACTTCAAGCTTTTAATGTTGACGTTATTGTTGTTGTTGTGTTGTTCATGCTGTTATTTATTAAACACCTCAGTACTTGCCTGGTTTGTTGTGTCTGTTTGAGATAATGTTGATGATCACACTTTGACATAAAATTTGTGCTCTATTAGTTATAATTATGATGATGATGACTGCTATTATTATGTTTGTGTTTTGTATTACCCGCCCCTGCAGATCTGATCACATCTAAGTTGTTTTTTATCATCTTTCAGCTCATTGTTTTACCATTTTTGTTTCATTCTCATCATCTATAAATTACTGTTTCTATGGTTAAAAAAAAAAAAAAAGTTATGATCAACAGGTTTTATAAACTTGCCCTACCCTTCAACTGTGTCTTTCCCCCCGGGTGTCCGAAAAATCAGTTAATGCACATCTTGGGGTCTAGCCCATATAAGGGATTGCAAGATAACTCTGAGAGTAGTTAACTTGGGGCGGGGCCTGAGAAAAAAGAAGACACGAAACTTCGGTTTCTAATCTTTACTTTTTAATTTTAGAATTTCATTTTGAACTTTACCTCTTCAAGCTGCTAAGCATATTCAAATATTTTGTCAGCGTGCAACACAAACCAGGGGGGTTGAAATCGTCATTGCTTATTATAAATGACTCCCACATGCAGGAAAAAAAAATACAAGAGCTAGAAGTCCCGAGCCTAGACTCTGAGTCAGCTTACTTTTTTTTTCCACAGATTCTCACCACTTATTATTAGCTTATTATTATTACATTTTTTCCATATTTCTGGTAACTTGTGTCTTAGCCTGGATTCCAGTACAGTGAACAGCCCCCAACAGCAGACCTGGCGGCAGAAAGACTTGTATGTGGACGTCCACGGCTAGAGAAATGTGATTCATGCCACACAGGCACGAGAGACATGTTTTGTATTTTATACACACAGAAGAAGATTTATTGGCTGTGATGTTCCCAGTGTGCCCAGCAGTGGTGGCGACTTCTCATTAGTTTGTCACACCGCAGTAAACACTACGGGAAGTGCCTGTGCGTTTGTACTTGGAAGGAATGAGTATTGCATAGAGACGGGTTCACAACTAAAGAAAAAAAGCATGCTGTGTCTTAGCAAAGTATTAGGCCACAATGAGCCACTAGAACAACTTTAATGCTTCTGATCTCAGAACGTCTGGGCACTGGTGGGGAAAAAATACACATTTTGTTGATTTTCCAGGAGATGAGGTCAATCCAAGCCAGGCTGCAATTCTTTAAAATGTAAATGCAGCCTTTAATAAATTATTATTCACTACCTTATTTGGCCTTAATCAGCTTATTACGACTTGTACAGCAAGTCAACTAATCCTTCTGCAATACATACATTTCAGACATTGTGGTAATACTAAGCAAGTAAGGCTATGAAAATAGAGCAGGTTGATGCTTACAGTGCTATGAAAGGCTCTGTAATCATATCAAATCAAACATGAAAACCTCCAAGATGAAATACTGTTCATCTGAAATGTCAGACAATGTCAAAATAGACTGATAAAGCAAGGTTGCTTTGGAAAAAAAAACATGTGGTGGACAGATGAAGTTATACTTTCTAACATTCACTAATTGGTATGTTTGGATAAAGATATAATTTGCTTTTGATAGTGTGGTATAGGCACTGATACAACAGCTCAATATTCCAAGCAGCCAAGGATCCACCATAAATCTAAAGCTCTTGAGATGGCCCTCCATCCCCTCCCAGATACCACTGCCTGTTTGGTCTTGACTGATGCCGGTGACCAACGGTGAGTCTGTCTCAGTTCTGATCCACTATGCACACATTTAGCATGTATCTATCATTGATTTTTTTGTTGTGTTTCCCAACACATTTTCTCAAGTTATTTCTATCCTTTGTAATCTTCTATAACTGACTGTGGGTGGTCAACGTCATGGCAGAATTGGGAAAGTGTGTCCAAACTTTTGACTGGTGTATATCAGTCCAATTTAATTTAACACAGTCAAAAACCTTGATAATGGGCCAATGGCCTGTCTACACCACTAGGGGACACATAGGCATTTATTTATTTAGGAAAATGTATTTATCACACTGACTGTACAAAACAGAGAATCGGGACAAATAATAATAATAAATGGGCAATAGTGAGACTGGCATCATTTGACTTGATTTTATGTTTCAGTAGCACTCAAATTAAACTCACCAGTGACAACAAACTGACTATGACTGAAATATGAGGTCTTAAGGTTTACTCAGACTAAGACCCATGAACATGTTCAGTATGAGCTCTAATTACTTCTCTTAGTTTGTGCTCATCATCTCTTTAGCTGAGAATGTGCTACCCTCTTGTGGTCATTTAGAAAACTCCGCTTAATAGATGCAGGCGCAAAATGAATAGGGAAACTTATGAACTCCCTCTCCCTCCCACAACTCTATTTATCCCAGCCTCTCACCTGCACTAATGCTGCTGCTTCACAAATCGTTCACACTTCCTGGCAACACGATCAGAGCTCGTGTTGCCAGGGAACCGCATCACAGTAAGGCCGTGTGATAAAAGGTTTTTTTTTTTTTTTTTTTCCTTTTTAAGACAGTGACCTCAAACCAACTTTCACTTTTGAAAGAGCTGCAAACAGGTGGTGTGGTCTGTTAACCCTGACATGCTTTTCTCTGAGTTTGCTACAATAAGCTGTGACGCTTATTGTAGCACTGGAACTTAAATCAGTGTCTCTGAGAAGAGGAAAAGAATTACTTTCTTCAAAGAATTCCCTTTATGAACACTTTTCTAAAATATATTGAGGTCATGGAGGCAAGCACGACTGAATAGGGTGAATTCATAACATTCCCATTGCTCCATAGATACTATCATATAGGCTTTGAACGAGGCCCATTTATTTGTTGCACATCTTTGCACACTGCGAACTGAGCGAGGAACACTCAGGAAATAAATTTCCAGTGTGACCAGTAGATGGGGCTATGCTGCCGTGGATAGATAGTCTCCACTTTTAAACTCAACTACAAGTTTGTTTTTTGTCCAGGTTTGTTGCTGTGGGAGTGTCGATCATCTCTTCTTTAAAATCTATAAAATAAACTACAATTTTGCATAAGGCTGCATTGATTTTACAACTGCCAGATCTCAGAGGGAACCAATAATGACTTCAGGGCTCATGAACAAAGTGAAGGCCTTGATCCAGACACGAATGAAACAATGGGTGGACATCTGCTCTTAATAATGTCGTACATTCAAGAAATGAGAAGAAAAATATGATCTTAGCTCACATTTTGCTTACAGTACAGTGGGATGACAGTGATGACAACATGCTTCACAAGAGACTCTTTGTGACTTTCAAATAAAGTCAAACCTATCTGTCATCTTGAAATACCAGAGCCATAATAGATCACGTTAGCTTTGTGATCTACCCATTAAGTGTCTTGTTGAGCTATAAATGATCCACTCGGCTATTTGTTATCTATTTTAGTGGAGGCTACGACCTGCACATGCTTTTCACGTTCACATGTTTGGAACAGCATAGCAACTGAGCCCCTAAAAGCAAACAATAGTCAACAAGCTGGAACTCTGTGGTCTTATCAGCCTTTCCACTTTTGGAACTGCTCTGCTGAGCTTTTTTTTTTGTTTTTCTTTTTGCATTTTCTTCATCTTCCCTAATTCCTCTAATGGGTCTCAGAACACAAACAGAGATTTCAGTTGATTCCGTTTTGAGACACATACACATGTGAATGGCTGGAAAGAATCTCTATCATGTCATTCCTGTCTTATTCCGTGTTCCCTTCAGCTTGGCAGACCACTTTGTTCCTCTATAAGGACATTTTATGACCAGTGCCTAATTGCCAGTGATAAAATGCGTCTCTTTGGCTGTTTCCCCCTGATTTCAGTACCCGTATGGAAAATATGTTGAATATGGTTACATGCTCATATACATATAGTTTGCATCTTTTTTATGCATAGGTAGAGATGCTTTGCATTCATTTTGAAAACACACTGAGGGATAGGAAGGCAGAAGTGATTCATTTTAACTAGTCAATAATTGTTCTTTTGACGCAGTAATCCAGCAGCAATCTAAAACCAATAACACTAACTACCTGCACTGGCTGTCCCACTTAGTCATTTGCATGATTATATATTATATTACCATAAAATATGCTGTTCAAAAAAAAGCCTTACTTTGCAGTTCACTTAATTATTCAAACAGATTTTTATGGCATCTATAAAAATGTAAGCAAACTTGAATGAACTCATCCTACCAGGACTAGATAAAACACCATGGGCAAGTGAAGATAGAAACTGCTAGTTAGCCCTTAGTAATGAATAAATAATAATTTTATTAATAAATTATTGGACAGTTTTAATGTTTTTAACCTTTTTTTTTTTTTTTTTTTTTAAAATTCTTTTTTTTTTTTTTTTTTTTTTTTTTTTTTTTATTTTATTTTTTGTAAAG
>VUQJ01003057.1:2781-17767 GCA_015108635.1 Andinoacara biseriatus | reverse complement strand
ACAGAGACATATGAACGGAATTGCAAACACACACATACACACACCGCTCTGTGTTCTCTTAGTCCTAACAACAACAACTGTCATCTGTCCCTTGTAAAAGCTTCTTATCGCTTGAACAAACTGGACAGACAGCATAAGAAAACAAAAACCTGCAGGGGAAAAGACTGAGCTGTAGCGCTGTAGCGGTTTGAGAACAGTGAGAAAGGGATGAAAAGGACAGAGGAGAGAGAGATGGAAAGGAAAAGAGAGAGAGGATTAGGGGAGATATAATGGGCTATAATCCTTTTCTATTGAGAGATGGATCCCAGAATCGCTTACAGGGTGTCAGTTTCAAAGAGCATTTGTCCAAGACATGAGTCCGCTTTTAGACTGCTTCTACCTTTAGGCTCCAGGGTCTTAAGAAAAATGCACAAAAGCACAAAGAGATCAATCTCCTTAACTTAGATGCTTTTTTAAATTATTTGTTTAAATAGTAATCATCATAACTATAATCAAACACCTACATTAGTCATTTTCCAATTAGTGCTTATAACATGGAATTGCAGTCATTTTAAACAACTCCAACATAGTCGTAATTATTTTCCTTATGATCAGGAAGCCTTACACATGTGGTGTGGTGATTTGATAAGGTGAAGAAAATCTCCAGCCATGTAACAGACTTTTTATCACATCATCGCAAGACTTACAGTACAAACAAGGAAGATTTAAAAAAGAAACACCCCCCCCCAAAAAAAAAACCCCAAACATGGTTCACTGTCAACTTTTCTCTGTTTGATGGAAAATAATTCTCCTTTTTGTAATTTTTAAAAATTGCAAGTTAGGGCCACATTACAGCATTAATTTCAATTACAGATGTGTTATAGAGCATGTTTTTACTACTTATTAAATGTAATCAAATGTATTTAACTTGTGCTTTGTCATTTCTAAGCTCACCTATATCTGATTTCCTGAGAACTAAAAACATTGTCAGTGTGTCTGAAGTCATCTACAAATGATAAGAAGAGAGGTAATAAATATGTAACTTTCAAGCCTTTGAGGGCTTAACCATCATAGATCCTAACCCATAAGTCTGACCCTACCTTGGAAACGTCTGGCTTAGAAAAGTCTCTATATTTTTGGAGGAAGGGGAAAAACTTCTGTGATTCCATCAGAATTTGTTTCCTTTGATCCCAGATTGCCGAGACTTGGGAGAACAGAAACAAAAATGACATACTCTGATCGCCAAGGGTTACAGCTGGGGTTAGGGTTGAGGTCATCACAGGTGGAAAGCCCAGGGCTAATGATAAAAAGAATACAAAACTAAAAAACTAAGAATTTTCTCCAGTTCCAACCCTGGTGCCGCTCCCACCTGTGCCAATTACAGTATCTGTCATTCCCATTTTACAATAAAAACCGTAAATCTGTTGTGGGCTCTCTGAGTCTGCTCTTTGAGTCCAATTTGTGGTTAAACACGACACACAACTTAAGTATCACCTGCATACAGGATGTTCAGACATCAAAACTACTTTTCTGTAGACTAAATTAAACTGTATTTTAGATTCTCTCTTTTATGACAATCTCACAGCGACCAAGAGACGAGCAGCAGTATGATATTATGGGATCAGCTGTTTGCGTACAGGGGATGTAGCGCAGTGGGAGATCGCATACTTTGCATTTATGAGGGCCTGAGGTTAATCCCCAGCATCTCCAATTTTATACCTACATGAGAAGCATTTGTTTGCCTAAATGTTACTTCACATTACAGTGATGAAGACTATGCCAGGCCTGCTTTGTAGCAACATAGCTTATAAACACACTATATTGACTGGTGCAACCACAATGCCTTTGTGAAGCAAAATATAATTATTCCTATCACACTCACAGCGCTAATGTAGGTGGTGTTCTATCAAAAAAGATTTATGCTGTTTTCACCTTTTCATAGTTCTGACCATTCTGCATTTCACTAAAAAAAAACTGCTTAATGGGAATTAATTAGTAATCAAAGGGTTCAAATTCTACAGTTATAATCAGGAATGAAGTTTGTTAAGATTAAGAAAATACTATTAATATATATACATTTTTGCAGTTTTTGTGATGCAGACGTCTTTGTCCTTACTGACACCACAGCTATCATTTTTAAAGGGAGACACAAAGGTTACGGGCTCCCTGCTGAGCCTGGGTGCAGCTCGGGTGTCTGTGTGAGAAAATAAGTTTACCTCCAAGCTAAAATGGAGAAGCAATAAAGAAGCTTATTGATGTGAGACTAATGTATGGAGGGAAGGAGGATAGATCAATGATGGGATAATACACAACCTCCACAATCCATAACAAACACGCTGTGGATGGTGTTTGAGCTGAATAAAGGCTGTCACTTGAAAGCTGGATTTCGGGGCTAAATGTGGGTGAAATGGCTGTTTTGTCACTTTGAGAAGCATTTGAAAATTCCATATTTGAATAAGATAAATGCCGTGACAAAGCTCAGAAGTGATGTGAAAAGCGACTAGAACTGTTTGAATGAGTATTCTGTCAAAATATGATGATAAGGAAACACAATTTGTCAGCCATTTGAAAGGGATTTCCAGAGAAGCTCAAGAAGCATGCGTCACGTGGACTTTAATAATACCGAACTCTATTATCAGGCAAATTCTAAATGAGAGAAAATGATGAAATCACACATATGCACAAACACGGTTGGGCACACCAATTTAAAGTACTTGTAGAAAAGCAATGAAAGTCAACTAAAAAAGTTGTGTGCAGTCACATCAACAAAAGTGCTACGCAATACTTGTATGTGTGCGCCACCTTTATAGAGAGTATTTAGCAGGGAAATAAAGGAGGAGGTTAACACTTCGAAAAGTTCAATAAACAGGCTACAAAAGTAAAATACTGCTTTTATGGGTAACACACAGCTATTGCCTGGTGTGTGCTAATTTCCAACTGTGGCATCCAATAAAAAGTGTAGAGTGGAGGTGAAGGAGGAGTGCTTCTGTCAGTGGCTATCTAGCTTTCAAAACAATTTTCAGCTCCACACTTCACTGTTTTCTCTGAAAGCACAGTGCCTCTCAGTGCTGCCAACTTGGAGGTAACTAGCGTGGTGAACACAGACAAGTGGACCCAAAAAAATTAGGCCAGTTACTGCAGAAGTGGGTATCGTGTCCACTGGAAAACTGAAAAATAGCTTGTTAAATGCTTTTATAAAAGCGAGGCTCAGGACAAAGAGGCATGTAGTCCTCACGCTAACATAGAGGGGGATGTAGCTCAGTGGTAGAGCGCGTGCTTCGCATGTACGAGGTCCTGGGTTCGATCCCCAGCATCTCCAATGTTATCTCCACGCCTCTTCTGTATTTACTTGCTGATAAATAACACTTTGTGTTAAAAGAACAATGTGTAACACTGAAATTTCACACTGACCCTGACTTTGCAATCCAAGGTGGCAAAGTTGGTGTGCCTGCTCTCACTTTCCCGCTAGAAATTCAAGATTTCTGAGCTCCCACTTCAAATGAAAGGTTGCTCACACGCACTGGCAGCACTGCATGCAGACAAGAGTAAAACTATAGAACTATGCTGACTGGTCACTTCATTAGGTACACCTAACTGCTATTCAATCAA
Source organism: Andinoacara biseriatus (assembly GCA_015108635.1). Lineage (NCBI taxonomy): Eukaryota > Metazoa > Chordata > Actinopteri > Cichliformes > Cichlidae > Andinoacara > Andinoacara biseriatus. Next base: position 14,179 of record VUQJ01003057.1, on the reverse strand, counting down.
CAACTTAATGCATGTAGACATGGTCAAGAAGTTCAAACCGAGCATCAGAATGAGGCAGAAAGGTCATTTAAGCGACTTTGAATGTGCCATGGTTACTAGCGCCAGACAGACTGCTCTGCACATTTCAGAAGCTTTTGATGCACCATGCCACAAAGTTCAAATCATCGGAAACTGGCTTTTTGAACATGACAATGAGTTCACTGCACTCAAATGGCCTCCACAGTCACCAGATCCAAATCAAATAGAGTATCTTTGGGATGTGGTGGAGTCAGATTTTTGTATCATGGATGCTTAAGTGACAAATCTGCAGCAACTACGTGATGCTATCATTTCAATATGGACCAACATCTCTGAGGAATGTTTCCAGCACTTTTTTTTAATCTATGTCACGAAGACAGCTCTGAAGGAAAAAAGGGGGCACAACACGGGAACATCTGTCAACCTTAATGATGAGTGCACTCTCTGAGCATCTCTGGTGTGCGGTTAAAAAGGCTCTGGTTGGCATTGTCTTGGCTTCCAGTAACACCGTGAGGAATCTTTGATGAGGATATGTCCTTCAGTGCACATATTAAACAAATAAGAGTAAACTGCTTTCTTGCGTTTGAGCAAAACCTCTAAAATTAGAAACAGAGTGATGCTGAAAAACAAGTTCATGCATTCATTACTTCTAGGCCAGACTATTGTAATTCATTACTATCAGGTTGTCCTAAAAGCTCCCTGAAAAGCCTTCAGTTGATCCAAGGCTTAAAACTTTCCTTTGTGATCAAGCGTATAGCTAGGGCTGGATCATTGTAGGGTCTTACCTTACAATGAATAAATAAAATTGAATTGAACTGAATTGAATATTAATATTTAAAGCTTTCAAAATCTCTGAAGTAAAATTAACCGCACAATTAGTTGCTTCAGTCCCCAGCATGTTTTTTTTTGATGAGAGAAGGAAACACTATTGGGAAAAGACAGATGGCACAAGGGGGCAGCAGTGAGAGAGTGTGCTTGTTGCATCATTTCTTTTAATTATGTAAAAAAAAAAGAAAGAAAAAAGACAGGATTTAATTATCTCAACAATACTGCACCAAAACACTTGAAAAACAAAAGCATAATTAATCACTGTGCATGCATAATGGCAGCCCTTCATCAGGGCAGTGTCACATAATCAGACATTAACACCAGCTTGTGTATGTGCCCATAATTGCAATATTATGAGATGCACGTCTATGTAAGAATATCAGTACGTGTTCACTGTCTGAACGCAGTTTCTTGCTGAGCGCAGTTAGCAAAATGCTCTCTCCAGTAAGGAGCTCGAAAAGTAAAAAGGTTCCGCTGGGAATCCCTGAGGAACAGCGGCAGGAGATGAGCTTTTCAGAATCATTATGTGAGACTATAAAATACCAAATGATGACATTTTCAGCGGGGGAAAGGTGTCACATTGCATTACAGGAATGTAAAGTGTATTTAGTTTAACAAGCCAATAGTTGCCGGCTATTGCATAAAGATACTTCAGATATGAAGAAATCCAGTACAAGTGCACATTGTTTTTGAGGTAGGTATTTTTTTTTTTTTTAAAGAAAACCACACCAGTGGAAATGTCTATTTTTGAGTCAACCCATTCATATGCCGGCTCCCTCTGTGATTCACTGAGAGGTGTGATTTATTTATTTATTTTTATCTAGGCTACATTCTTTTAGTAAGAGCGTCTTTATGCTTCAGAAGAGAGACTCAGCACTGTTCTGAAATGCTGTAAAGAAGTCACACTGTGTCTCACAACAAACCACCATTACATAACAGACCTATAACACTGTTACAGTTTGGTAAAGCCAAATATCAGCAAACAGCAGCAAACTCCTTTTCATACAGAGCTGCAGTCGCTCGGTTTGTTTCATTCGGGATAGTTTTTAGCTTCATACGCGCATGCATGTATCTTATGTATGTGTGTAATGATGCATGCAGACAGTGTAACAGAATCAAAGATACAAAGGTATGCAAAAGTTTGGGCACCCCGGTCAAAATTACTGTTACTGTGAACAATTAAGAAAGTTGAAGATGAAAGAGCTCCAAAAGGCATAAAGTTAAAGATGACGCAGTTATATTTTGAATAAATAACAAAGAAGGAAAAGGGCCTGAAGCAAAAGTTTGGGCACCCTGCAGGGTTAGTACCTATTAACACCCCCTTTGGCAAATATAACATCTTGTAATTGCTTTTTGTAGCCAGTCAAGAGTCTTTCAATTTTTGTTTGAGCAATTTTCACCCATTCTTCCTTGCAAAGGTCTTCCAGTTCTGAGAGATTCCTGTTCCATCCTGCTTGCACTGGTCTTTTGAGGTCCAGCCACAGATTTTCAATAATGCTCGGACTGTGATTGCCGTGGTAAAACCTTCAGCTTGCACCCCCTTGACGTAGTCTATTTTGAATTTTGTTCTTTTGCAAAGTTCTGACACTACATTTTGAGGCGAGGACACAGGAGATGATGACTCTTTCATGAAGGCCAAACTGAGGAAATGGCGACCTGAAAATGCTTTGCTATAATCTTATAGCCTTCTCCTGCTTTGTGAACCTCAACCATTTTCATTTTCAGAGAGATAGAAAGTTGCTTAAAGAACCCATCGCTGCTGATTTTTTGGGGACTAGAGCTTTGGGTTTAGAGAGACATAATTTATCTATTCACAATGAGCCTGATGTTGTTGGCTATGATTTTATTAAGTCAGAATCATTTATAAAGCTTTGAAGCTTGACCAATGTTCTGAGTGCTGGAGTCCCTAAATCACACAGGTGTAATGGGGTATTAGCTTTAGCACTGCTATGAAGTAAATACAGTACCAGTCAAAGTGTGTCCAAACTGGTACTGTAAGTCCCAAATAAAATATACATCACTGATACATTTATCAGATAAATATGACCATTTATGCAAAGGAGTGTCCCTCATTATAAGTCAGAGAAAAATTCACACTAAAACATTGTGTTTTAGAGTGTGAAAGCAATGTGACACTGATTATTGCTATGAGCAAAACTGTACAATGCATCTAATTCTTTACACAGTGATTATGTGGCTCAGTGAATACCAGACTCTCACATTTACCTTGAATAAGATTTTTTTTTTTTAAATTTGCTTCACTGTGCTATAACTAGAAAGTCATTACTTTGGACCCTGAGTAATATTTATTTCATATTCAATAGTAAGTACACTTCTTTAAGCATTTTATACTCTTTCATAGTAATTGGAAATTACAAATATAACAAACTGTCTCACAGTTTTGACAAAAAAACAGACGACAAACAGGAAAAAAAAAACTTCAGGATTGTTTTGTTGCTCTTTAACACTTAGCAGGGGTGTGATGACCAAAGACCTCAGAGTGTCAGTGACATCCAGCGACTCAAAGTGATGAAAAGCAAAACAACAGCTGGAGATGGATTGAAGTGACTGCCAGTGAGACCAAAGAATGCAGTTGATTTGAATACTGAGGTTTTGCAAACACATGACCACTAACCACGTGGTGTTAACTTGTCCGCCAATTTGGACGTGTCAAAATCATGGTGAAAATGTAGAATCAAGTGAACTAGGTCCCTGTAACACAGGCCTAGAGACTGGTGCACGCCCATCTGACAACCACTGGTTGTGAGAGAAAAATGAGAATTCCCCAACTGGTTGGCAAAAATCTCCTGGTAACTGGTGGCTGTATCATGTCCAATATAGCGGAAAACGCTTGAGCAATGTCTGCATGACCTCAATAAAAGAGGTAAATACAGATGTTACCTAGACAACTAGAATCTAGAATGTCTAGTACAACAGGTGACAAGCAAATTGCTTTCTGTGTGGACGCCCTATAATACTCTTGAATCTCAGGGTGGCTACTAATTTAAATGGACAAACTATAATTCAATGTCCTAACAGACTTTCTAGAAGCAAGCAGGCAGCCATATTGAACAGTTATGTGGGGAATTAATTTGATCTAATATCTAAATTAAACTTTATTTCATTGGTCACTGGGTCATAAAGAATGCATGTATAGAATTACCATTTACAATTGGCGAAATAATTATTTGATCCCTTGCTGAATTTGAAAATTCGCTCACAAAGAAATCAAGTCTCTAAGTTTTATTGCAGTCTCATTTTTAATGGAGAGAGACATAATATCAACCAAAAATCCAGAAAAAACACGTTACATAAAACTTATAAATTGATTTTCATGTCATTGAGTGAAGCAAGTATTTGATCCTCTACAACCGAGCCAGAGTTCTGCCCCCCACAGATTGGCTGTGTCCACGTGGCACACAGATTACAATCAGTCAGTCAATCAATTGCAGATACTCCTGATCTCAACTTATGTGTATAAAGCACACCTGTCCATAGAATGAATTTCTTCCATTCCAACCTCTCCACCACCACAGGCAACACCAAAGGGCTGTCAATGGAAATCAGGGACAAAAATTTAGACCTGCACATGGCTGGAATGGGCTACAAGACCATCAGCAATAAGCTTGGTGAGTAGGTGACAACTGTTGTTGCGATTATTCGGAAATGGAAGAAACATAAAATGACCATTAACCCCTCCTCTGTCTGGAGCTCTATGCTAGATCTTGCCTCATGGGGTGAGGCTGACCATGAGAAAGGTGGCAGATCAGCTCAAAACCACATGGCAGGAGCTTGCTAATGATCTGAAGGCAGTTGGGACCACCAACAACACCACTGATAACATACTATGCATAATATACTATGTAATGGATTGAAATCTTGCAGCATCCACAAGGTCCCCCTGCACAAAAAGGCACACGTACAGGCTAATCTTAAGTTTGTTAGTGAGCATCTACATGATTCAGGGAAGGTTTGGGAGACAGGGCTGTGGTCAGATGAAACCAAAATCTAGCTCTTTGGCATTAACTCAACCTCCCGTGTTTGGAGCAAGAGAAATGCTGAGCATGATCCAAAGAACACCATCCCCACAGACAAGCATAGACGTTATAAACATTATGCTTTGGGGCTGTTTTTCTGCTAAGGGTGCAGGACGACTTCACCGCATTGAGGGGCCAATGGACGGGGCCATGCACTGTAAAATCTTGAATGAGAACCTCCTTCCCTCAGCCAGAACACTGAAGAGTTCATGGGTGGGTCTTCCAGCATGACAGTGACCCAAAACATATCGCCAAGGCAACAAAGAAGAAGCCTATTAAAGTCAGGGAGTGGCCTAGCCAATCTCCAGATCTGTATCATAGAGGAAATCTGCAAAGGGAGCTGAACCTTCAGGTTGCCAAGGGGCAACTAAGAAAGTTTATTTAAAGAGAAGTGGGTCAAAATCCTACAACTACAAGCAAATCAATTTATAACTTTTATGTTATGTGTTTTTTCTGATTTTTTTGGTTGATATTCTGTCTCTCCATTAAAATGAAACTACCAAGAGAGCAAACATACAATACATAATGTGCATGCTATACCTGCAGTAGCAGTCTGAACAGATCACAATGCATATGCACTTTATAACTGGTGATAAAATTTTTTGGGTAACTGACTAAATGATGGAGAACAAATTGTCTATCCAATCATACTGTTTGAATTTAAACAGCCTCAGAAAGAAAGAAAGAGAGAGAGAGAGAGAGAGAGAGAGAGAGAGAGAGAGAGAGAGAGAGAGAGAGAGAGAGAGAGAGAGAGAGAGAGAGAGAGAGAGAGAAAGAGAGAGCAGGAGAAAAAAAAGAGGGAGCAATGTAGCTCAGATGACAAAAGTCCAGGTGTTCATAAGCGACAGATGGTAGTAATCTGTCAGTCTAGCTGCTCCAGATGGTGTTTTTGTATGGGTGTCTGTCACAGAGGCGGCCTGCAGTGCTTACAGTGACTTTGCATAAAAAAAACCCCCCAAAAACCCCCAAAAAACAAAAAACCCAAAACAAACAAAGCATCTTACTTCTCGTCCTTCAAACTCAGGAGTCTGTCATGATCATGATCAGGATTTGCGTGAAACTGCACTGCACTAAAAATAACAGCAAACAAATAAAGTCTGAATAGAAACTGTTGAACGAGCCGTATGCAACAGATTGAAAAGGCACCTGCATGTTCTTTTTCTAAGGAATTCACAACAGCAACAGATGGAGGAAGTTGGAGAGCTGCAGAAGTTCATATTTCTCTAGTCTGGAGGAAGGAAAGTGTTAACCTGCTAAGACTGGCAGAAACATGCTTTGGCATGCTGAGTTTATGGTGGATCCAGTGCACTGTGTTATCTGCTCCTTACATTTAGCAAGCACATCCCGATTGTCTTTGATTTTGTGCATCACAAACTCTTAAGATAATTAGTATTTTGAAACCATTGTGGACATTTATCTTTCATTAAAAAATAACAGTTGCAGCTGTTAACGAATGGCTTCCACTCCTTTGCTCACCTACAACCATCACAGTGGCTGCTCCTTTCTGTGACATTATTATGGTTTACTGCAAATACTAGAAAGGAAAATTCATTTTGATGATTAAGGATTGATCATTTTTCAATTATCTCTTAAATGACTTCTTGAAAAAAAATCTTAATGTTATTTCTTGATTACGGTAATTCTGAATACACTGATTTGTATCCCCTAAAGTCTCTTTTTATGGTGACAACCTCATATACCAGTGCCGTCTGTGGTGTGAACAGGTCTTAGGTCAACTACATACACAATATTGCCAAAATTATCCACTCCTCTGCCTTCACACACAATTAACTTGAGTGACATACTATTCTTAATCCACACTGGTTAATATGATGTCGGCCCACCCTTTGCTTTAATTCTTCTGGGAAGGCTTTCCACAAGGTTTAGGAGTGTTTTTATGGGAATTTCTGACCATTCTTCCAGAAGCCACATTCTCCACTGCTCTAGAGTCCAGTGGCGGCGTGTTTACACCACTGCATCCAATGCTTTGCATTGCACTTGGTGATGCAAGCCTTCCATGCAGCTGCTTGACCATAGAAACCCATTCCACGAAGCTCTATACGCACTGTTTTTGAGACAATCTGAAGGCCACATAGAGTTTGGAGGTCTGTAGCAATTGACTCCATGAAATTGGCAACCACTGCACACTATGCATGTTATTTTATGTATTTTATGGGTGAATTGCTGTTGTTCCCAATCACTTCCACTTTGTTCTGTACTGCGAACAGTTGACTATGGAATATTTAGTAGCGAGGAAATTTCATGACTGGAATTCACTGAGCATTTGTAGAAGCAGTCTGCATGCCTACGTGCTTGGTTCTATACACCTGTGGCCATGGAAGTGATTGGCAGACCTGAATTCACTGATTTGGATGGGTGAGTGAATACTTTTGGCAATATAGTGTATAGCTGCTGTCCAGGGTCCAGGGTTCAGTCCCCAGCATCTCAGGAGGTTTCCTTAATGTTTCCAGGCTAAGAAAAATAACAGAGACAAAGTAACACATATAATATACATATATGTTTCATCCATTACATTAAATAATTATTAAGAAAGTGTTAGGCCAGGGTGTCACCTCTAACTTGCCTTTTTAACTTTGTAAGGATGGTTGAAGACTTTTTTTCAATGGAAACTCGTCTCTCACACAAAAGATGCAGCAGAACCTGCCAAAGGTTATTTGGATCACAGTCCGTCAGCCTCAAACGTCTTGGCCTCAATCAGAAAAAAGCCAAGTGGCCATCTCTGTACCTACTGATATCATCATCAACACCTGTCAGTCACAATGTGGTCTTTTTTCTGTTTGGCTCTCTTTTTTCTCTTATCGGGTCTTCATCACCCTTTCTGTGTATTTCTATATATAACATTACTACTTCTTCTCTCCTTTCTCTTTTTGGTGGGACCGTTGTAAAGCAAAAATCCTACTATATGTTGTTGCTCAGCAAAGTAAATATATTTATTGGTGGGATTATTGCAAAGCAAATAATCTCAGTATATGTTATGTTTGCCCATTAGAATATGATCAAGGCTTTTTGGAAGAAAATGAATCGAGCGATTTTTCGATCTTGCTCCTCTGAACATGTTTTTAAAACTAGGAGCAGACAACTTGTTGGGACAGGTTGAAACCTTGTCAACTTGTGGTTCTGATTTGTGGGTAGTGCTGGAACACCTGAATACTTTTTGAGTGAATACTTTTGGCAATATAGTGTGTCTAGGGAAACAAATAGGACAAGGGCAAGTGCACCCTTTGTTGGCCAAGGTTTAGGCCATTTTAGACTTTCCTGTGCCAGTAACACCGTGCCAACTCTGCCGGTTTCTGGGCATGTGTGGCTACTACTTTGGGTTCTGCAAGAACTTTGCGAGTGTGGTTGTTCCTTTCACTGATTTGTCAAGTCCTGCCAACCCTTCTGTGTGGACCTCTGAGTGTCAGGACTCATTTGGTTCAGCCAAGGCTCTTCTGTGCAGTGCCCCCGATTTTGCTCGTGCCTTTAAACTAGAGAGTTATGCCAGTGCTCATGGTGCAGGTGGTTTACTTCTGCAGGAGGATAAATAGGGGTATTGACCACCCGGTGTGCTACTTTTCAAAAAAAATTCTGTAAACACCAAATGAGTTACAGCACAATTCAGAAAGAAACCTTAGCGTTACTTTTGGCACTGCTACATTTTGAGGTGTATGTTGGTTCCAGCTCCACCTCACTTGCTGTTTACACTGACTACAAACCACTGGTGTTTCTGTCTCGCATGCACCGCAACAATCAACACGGCTGGTCTTCATTGTTGCAAAGTTTTAATATGGAGGGGAAGGCAAAATGTCAAAAAAGTAACTTAAAGGGCCAAATTCTAGGTTATTTTTGACATAATTTGCAGACTGGAAGTCCGCTTGTGTCGGAATGCCCAAGGACACTTTGGCACACAGCCCAGAGCAGCCAGGAATCGAACCCCTGACCTTCCAAACAGGAGATAACCTGCTCTAGCTCCTGAGCTACAGCCACCCTGTATCATCACTTTGATGTGATGCGTAACATTTATAAATACACTATATCATAATTTCTTACACTAATTATATTAACTTTGCAACTCTGACATCACAAAAATAGTGCATCAGCCACATATTGTTGTAACACTTACAGACATTATTTGCTTCATTTGAATGCAACTAAAGAAAAACAATGCTATAAAAGTTTTCACTCATCAATCAGCATAGAAATAATTAGTTTTTATGCCTGTCTCTGCTCCTCCCTTAGGAGCTACTGCATTCAGTGTGGGACAGCTTGTTGACAAGTCAAGTTTCAGGCAACAACTTTGCTGTTGAGCTGTGAAGAGGAAACCAAAACCACTGGTACCATAATCACCCCTGTCTCTGTCTCACTCCGTGACCCATTTCTGTATCGTCTCCCCGGTGCTCAGCTGTAAAATTACAGAACAGACCTAAGATTTAAGGATACACTGGTGGAGTTTCAACAAAAACCGGATGCTTATCAAGGCGTTGGCCTTGCACACACACACACACATACACATATCTATACTTTTGTTCTTGTGAGGACCATTATTGACCTGGTTCTAACCTTGACTGTAAAACAACGCTGTAACAGTTAAAAAATACTCTTCTGTAAGGTCCACACAAAATCTGGAACACTTGAAAAATGCACCAAACATAAAAGTTAGAAATCATAAAGATCCTCATATAAATATGTATGTCCAAGAGAAAACCTATTAAGAGCTGACCTCACAGCAGCATGCACACAGGGAATCACAAAAAAGTCTGCTGCATGGCCTTTCAGACGTGACATAAGACAACAAGTGAGAATGATAAATGAAACAGAGACAGAGTGAGTGAAAAAAATTGTTATGGCTTTTGTTTTACTTTGTACTAAAAGAAAAATGGATATCCCACCCACTTACTGCACTATACTACACTCTGTGGAATAAGATAACTGACACACACACACACACACACACACACACGGAGCTAAAATAAATAGTCTGATGCGCCCAGATTCAAGAGTATCAACACTGCTTCCAAAAATGTTTGTGAAGAGGGACCGGTGTCTAGCCACACACTGCTTTTTGCAACTGAAAAATGGAGAAATAACGAAAGAAATGACAAAGAAAATCAGCTAATACATGGAAAGGTACAGCAGCAGCATCTCTCTGTCTGTCATTTCTGAGCAGCTCTGCATCCACTTCTGTGGGTTCCACCCCATCAGCAGGTGTCAGCGCAGTAATCAAACTGTCACACTTCCACTAGGGTGTTCAACAGAGTGACTAAACATAATTTAGGACCTCTTAGAGCTAAATGTGAGTGGAATTCATACTGGCTAGACAGTCAGAATTCTTATCTCTAGATTAAAGCCTGCTTTGGTTTTTGAGCCAGATGAACTCTGAGGTCAGTGTAGCTCTTGGATGCAGTACTGACCCCATTCCCTTTTCTGTGCTGGCTGATTCTTACAGAACCCAATCCAAAATTTTTGAGGTTTTCCTGGTAGTAAAGTGAATAAGAGACTAAAATACCATATATTCAGTACAACGCTTAATATACAAATAGACTGATGCATCATAATCTCGCTTGCTCTCCTTTTAGAGAAATTATTTTATACATGTTGTGATAAAATAGTGGATGCTCATATTAAATTTGGCCAGAGTCTCAAATAATGGGGTCAGTGTATGTAATCCCTGTGGGATGAATGCTTAGGCTTCAGATTACTCTAAACTCTCAGGTTTTCTACTATTGGATCTGTATGACGTCAATTACAGCAGACTTCCCTAATAAAGTCGTCTAAGGTACATAAGCCTGTTTACGAGGAGCAGCCAATCAAAAGAATGCCAGTTTAAAATGAGGGTATGAACTGAGAGGAAGATAAATAAGGATTATTTTAAAATGAATCATGGAAAGTGTCTCAAGCAGAAACCAAGAATAAAGGTATGCATCCGGGAATGACTGGGAAATGATGGGTCCCCTTTAAGTTCTTTAATACAAACAAATAAATCAAATGTTGCTTTATATGCCTGATTGCGCAACAATCGGCCAGCACAGAAGAGAAAATTAAATCTTCACAGCACCCAGACACTAGTGGAACCAATGATATTGTGCTTGTAGATGTTATGGTTTCAACAATCATGCCCCCCTCTGCTGTGGAAAGAATCGCTGCTAAAAAAACAGTTTTTTGTGGGACATCGAAGGCCTAGCAGCGCCGGCGGTATTGACATTATTCTGGTGATGGAAGCCAAAGTATCATCAAGTTAGAGTGACTGTCGGGTTTCAAACACTCAGTGCTATAAACACTTCAACAACACTGTGATGTATTCCCAGCGGAAGCATCATCAAAGTCAATCATCAAACTGCGGTAACTGCAGAACCACGTCTCCAAGGCTCCATTCCCCACATTTCTCTCTTGAATGGCATTGCTGTTTTATTAGATACTGGGGAGAGACAGGAATGAATATCTCTCATATTGATCGGCGAACACAATAAATACAAAAAAAATGTGTACTTGAGGCACTGCTTCAGGGACACGTACCT
>VUQJ01003055.1:64342-75337 GCA_015108635.1 Andinoacara biseriatus | reverse complement strand
GGTGGACAAGTGTTCAGGTACTAAGAGAAATAAAACTGAAGCCATAAAATCATACTGGTTATACAACTATAACTAATTCAGTAAAAAGTAAAGTTTCCTCTTGAATGTATTGAGTACTTCATCTCTACTCATATGAAAAGATGAGTTATGTTTATCCATAAAAACTTAATCCAGTTAATATTTGCGTACTTGTCTGGCATTTTGTAAGTGCCGTCTGATGATCTCTCGGACGGACGGTTCTCCTTCCGCAGGAGGGCTGATGTGGACTGTGACACTTGGTATTACCGCCAGGGGTAATTTTTCGAGCCAGCCCAACTCCAGGTCCGGGACTGGCAGGTCTGAGTGGCAAGGAAAGTAGCTGGAACAAAAGTCCTCCATCTCTGGGATGCTCTCCACTCCATTGTCCTGTTGCACCTGCGGCTCATTAAAACGATAGCTCTGAACCAACCTAGGTAACTGGCTGACCTCTTCAGAGGATAAGAAGCAGCCCGAGAGCTCTTTGATGACTGAGGAGTAGAAGGCCTCTGGTCCCTCACTCAGCAGCTTCTCCACTGCTTCTCGCTCCCTCTCGCAATAGAGGAAATCTGGGGAGGACTCATCCACGGGCAGGAAAACCACATCCTCATCCAGACTCTTCTCGTTGTTTGACATGACCGCAGTCTTGCCTGGGAATAAGTGTTACTTTTCAAAGTCCCCACTACTGGTTGCAGATGTGTGCTGAGAAGACCATCCCAGAACAACTCATGTTGCCCTTCAGTCAAGATAAACAGATATTTTCACTCACTCCTCAAGCGGGGAAAAAAAGCCACTTTGTTTCCATTTTGGCAAAAGTTTTCCAGTACACAGATACGTTGATGTTGCTCACAGTCTCCACTCAATCAGGAAAAAATGTGAGGAAATTTATACTTTTGTTCCTTAAAAACAAAAGAAACAGGTTGATGTGTTTGATTGTGCATCAGCTTAAAAAAAAAAAAATCAACGCAGTGTGAAACTCACCTCCTGGATAGTTCAGGCGCTTAGATTCAAGTATCGTGCAAAAGCTGTGAGTAGCCGTGGCTCTTAATGTGTCGCCTCCCCTACGTGTCATCTAATTTAAATTAACCCTTCCACTCCTTGTTACTGACACAATTCTCAGATTCCAGACATTCTGTGCAGCTGACAGATTGCTCTGGTGCACAGATGCTCACTTGTGACTTTGCTTTATCTCCCTGTCATAAGCTGAATTATTCATAGACTCATGTTGCTGGTTACAGGTCCTAAACAAGATACATATACGTGTGTGAGGAGTGTGATGGATTATAGTGCCATGCATTCTTCATTTGAGAGGCTGCGTTGCGCCTCTCAGTTTTCTTTTTGGACCAGTCCAGCCTGACGGGTAAGTTTATGGGCAACGTGTAAAACTGTATCTGAACCCGCATCAAACGGCGTCTGGTCCAATCCAAGCAGTTTCATTTTTATTTCTTTGGAAGTACTTTTACAAGATTGTTTGTGTTTGTAAAACATGATAGCACCGAGAAGGATCACTATTGAATTTTTTGTGAAGTTCCTTGTTTGTTCTGTAGAAACTTGGCTGAGATTTCTTCAGCAAGATAAACAGTGAATGCCACAAACTGATGAGCTACCAAATGGCTAAGAGGGAGCAACATTTTTGCACACATTATGTCACCTGTTCTACATTACACGTAAAGCACTTAGAAACAAAAGAGGGCTCACACAAATTTAACTCTTTAAGTAGTGACAGCACAGAGTGTGTTTCCTTTATAATAAGTGGCTGCATACAGAATATTCAAAATAAAACAATAAACCCAACAATTCATGCATTTATGTCCCTGTGTTTCTACGTCAAAAACCTACACAATTTGTTTCCTCAAAGTCCAACATACCACGTAGTTAAAGAGGAGTACGAAAACAGAGCTGCGTCATTTAAAGAAGCACATCATTCTCAGTCATCTTATTTCCTCATGCGTGCTTATTGTTAACTGGAAAGCAGATGCGAGAGAGAAATATAGGGGGCATCCCGCTCCAAATGAGATGCCTTCATTACTGCTTCTTCCTGCCTCACTGCTTCTTGCGGAGGTGGACGTAAAGCACTCCGCTTACGAGAAGCAGGGGGACGCACGCCCACGCCAGGATGAAACAGTAGCCAAACTGTCCTTTGCTCAAGTCTCTGGAGTCACTTAAAATCTCCTTTCTGTGGAAGGTGAAGATGAGGCAAGCGGCAAAGTCCGTGAAACCTGCAAAAGTCACAAGTAAAAACAGTGAGTGAGTAAATACATAAATCACATTTTAAAAACGCATTAGAGAATGAATGACAGTGCTTAAAAAAACACGAGTGTCCTTATTTGATACATTTTACTAACATCAGGTGACATGATGCTTGTGAAACACTGCAATGATCCTTTATTTGCTACATTTTTTTCACACTAATGTACTCATCTGTTATTATTGCTCTCATTGCTGCTGGTATGCATTTTGGTATTCTGGCAGTACTGCAAGCAAAAGTCCTGAAGACTCAGCAATGGTGGGTGGCACCATTGCTGGTTGGAAGTAGTCAGAGGAAAGAGGAAGATTTAATGTTACTTTAATGCACATTTCTAATTACTCCAAGAAATATCAGTGCAATATTTTTATTTTTAGAAATAGTACTCTTTGTCTAAATTTTTCTTTTTAGATTTCTTATACCAGTGCTTTACTACTTGTACATATGTTAACTTCAGTATTTGAAACTTTAGCCATGGGCATCCAGACCTGCAACAGCATGAAACAAAAAACATGGGAATGCGTAATAAGTTGATTTTTAAAGGCTAAAAGAAATTTTAAAAAAAGAAAACGCTGGACACTCTTAAGTTTTAAGCAAATGATACTGAGACACGAGCTAATACTGACTTTGTTAAGGACTACTGTATTTCCAACTGTGGTTTAGTGTGGGTCATAAAAGTGCTTTTATAGTTATGGCAACTATATGGCTATGCAAATGGTTGCCAGACAAGTTCATTGATGTTTTGCAATGTTGCTCAGATAGGAAAAAAGTTTGATGATAAGAACACTATTATCTTTGTTAAACTGAAACTGCCACATGTAGAAGAGCAAAAACATGATTGAAAAAGTATGGAAAATAAGAAGCAACTGTTTTAATGACTCAAGTGTCCAGTCCAACTAATATAAGCATAAGCTTAGCTAAGATGTCAGTGCCACAAGAGTGAAAATCCACAAGAGTGAAAATCCACAAGAGTGAAAATCCACGAGAGTGAAAATGTAAAATTCTCACAGGTTATCCTTGTCAAAGAAAGAATAAGTCTTCAAAAACCTGCAAAGGCCTGACAGAGGCCTGTGAAGTAGAATAGGCCTCCCCTGGACACGGTGAACAGCTGACCCAGAAAAACCAGGAGGGAGAGTGAGGAGAAGACCACAGAGAGGACCATGAGGGCCTGGACAGACTGCAGCCAGTCTGGAAAAACAAGTTAAAAGAAGAGCATGGCACACTGAACGGTTACGCAATTCACGCAGAAATGAAAAATATGAGCTAATTGTAGCATGGCTCCAGGAAAACAAGTGAGAAATACTTTCATACCGCTTTCATTGGTAGTAGCACACAGCCACGTTTCTGTGGCATTATCGTAAATGCAGTTGTGCCAAAGGTCTGTGATTTCTGATTCTGTCCAAACCCACCAGGACTAAAGGGAGGGAGGGATAGGCGAGAAAGAAAGAAAGAAATACATCAGTTAAAAGTATGCACAGTCATACAATTATTTTGGTACTGATAGCTTCAAAGACATTTACTCAGAAAGGCACATTGCACAAACCCACAGCCGGTATGTTGATGTGCACCATTTTGTGTTTGGTTCTCCTTATATAAAACACAAAGTAACAGCGACATCTATTGATAGAAGAGGGGAAGCATGATTTAACACCATTTTCCACATGTCTCACCTTCTCCAGGGTGGCAATAAGGAGCATGGCCAAGGAGACCAAGTGCAGCACAATTAGGGAGAGGAGCAGAAAGACCATGGCTATTTTCTGATGTGAGGAAGAGCCGAGCAAGTAACCCTGTGAAGTTTGTGAAGTAAAATGATCAATTAATAACAGATTTTATAACTAGTCAATAAACAGATTGCCGCGATCCTATATAAATCGCCACACTTTGAACCATTAGTAAACGCCCACATTTCTTTTTATATAATTTAAAAAGGCCAGCAGATTTCTGTGTCTGCTGCTTGAGGAAACTCTGAGTGCTTTCATCATCCATCTCTGCATCTGGACTGACAATCGCCGCCCATTTATCAAGGCACAAGCACGCCACACAGAAGGGAGTGGATGTAGGGGAGTTACACTGTATCTTTAGACTCTATCCAGTCTCCGAGGAGTACATCAAAACATCTGCACCCTGTAACATCTGTAAACAAATGTGTAGCATGAAGCCCAGATGCTCATAGTCTAATACTGTCCACATTTTTAAAAAATCTGGATATGCACAAAGTATGAAAATCAAATGAATGTGTTAAGTTTTTTTTCCACTTTCTCAAGAGATTATTGCCACTGAAGGCTTTTTTAGTGAGTCAAATGGCAATGGCTCAAAACAAATAAAACAGACTAGATTTTTTTAATGACTCACTGAATTGATCAAAACTTGAAATCAAGTCTGTCATCTGCATAACAAATAATAGTCGCTACAGCAACAGAAGAGAGAAAAACAAACACTACCCTGATCCATCAAATACTCATGATTTCCTAATCTGAAACATTTGGGAAGCTCAAAGAGGAAGTCACATCATAAAATCAACAGCTGGATAAAATTAGTAAATAATGTTCTCTTTTTTTCTGTTAAGCCTGCAAACTACATTGGAAACTCTCCTTTGACTGCTGTTTTTTTTTTCTTCTATTTTTGTAAATTTGAAATAGAGGAAATTAAATATGTTTCACTTTTCTAAGCAAAAGTTTAGACACAAATATTAAAACTGATGTATTTGCACAATTTTATGTGCTATATAACCTTAACAGCCTGTACATTGCATGACTGTTTACATTAGTTCACTTCACTGTGCGGTTAGACTGTCAGGAGTTCATACTGGGAAATGAATGTTGTGCTCATATCTCAGAAAGACAGCGCTAAAGTATATTGTAAAAAAACTCAGTGGACAAACTCTCATCGTATCATAGCTGCATGTGTCAGACATGTAAGTTCAGCATAATCCAACTTAACAGAGGTTTGTGTCTTACCCGTTTCAAAGCGTTGGAGTCTAGACCCTTCAGAGACCCTCTGATTGTTTCCCTAGCGGCTGCTATCCTCGATCTCTGCTTTTTCTTTTGGTGTTTTAGCTCTAATACACGGAGGAGAGAAGGGCACAGATCAGGAATGCAGAGTTTGATATAGGAGGAGTTCTCAACAGCCATTTCCTCCAAACTTTCCCTGCCCTCCCCCTCAAATCTGTGGTCAGGACCAACTCAGCACCAAAAATAACATTCCTGTGGACCTGAACAAGCACAGAACATATTCTCCGCAGCTTTCTGCAGACATCCCATATGCCCCGAAAATAAGAGACACAATAACAACAACGCTACGGTCATTAGAGGGTGTGCTGAAGAATGAAAACGATTGCACAGCTTTTGTGTGGGTGTCCCAGAGCTGCATTATTCCTCGTGGTGTTCATTCAGCTGCGCAGCTTGCCATGAGCACTACTAGATTACGTCCTACGTGAGGTGATTGAAGGACAGGAAATAGGGGCTGATTGCTGCCCACTTTTGATTGCAAATGTGCAGGAAATCTTAGACCACCCGGGATAAAACACACAATGTTTCATCTTAAATTAAATCCCCAGAGGCAATAATAATTTGTCGTCATTTGTGGTTAAAGTTAACTTAATTGCCCTGCTAGGAAGCCGACTTTGTGTCACTCATGGGACACTGTTTTAAAAGCACTAGAATAAAAGAATACACAACATACATCAGAAGTCACTTGTAGCTGTTGGGGCGTCTGTGACTCCAGTGGTTGAAGGAATTGTCATCCAGCTGTAAAGCTGACACTTTGATCCCTGCCTTATCCTGTTACCAGGCTTTAAAAAAAATTTTTTTTTGTTTTTTTTAATCAAAATCTGTTCATTACATTGATTGTTAGTATTGTCACCTGTTGTTGAAATTGTTAATGTTGGTAAACTGGAGAAATAATAGATGCCTATAACAAACTTTACCATCATATACTTGATTATAAGTAGAAGACCAAAAATCAGTATTTACTTAGACATATTATCTGCACTGAGTATTATTTCTTCTGTGTATCTGAAGTAGTATCAAGAGTAAAAATCCCAAATACAGAAAAAAGGAAATTGATGGATTATTTTTACTGTTGTACTAATGTGTAGGAATCACTTCAATGCTGCAGTTCATTGAGGTGTTTTTAATTACAGCACCATCTTAATACATTAAGGACATCATAGCCTGTGAAATTGAAATCCTAATTTTTAAAGTACAGCACTGTGCAAAAGTCTTGAGTCACTCTTTATTTCTTTAGAAAATGAAAGATACAGCAATTTACGGAAAGATGTGCAAACATACATGGAAATACAGTATACAAGGTAAAAACAATGTTTGGTACAACTATTGTTGTGCTCCCAGGCTGCAGGCTTACCTGTGGTTCCCAGAGTTTTTAAAAAGTAGAATGGGAGGCAGAGCCTTCAGCCTTCAGGCCCCTCTCCTGTCAAACGAGCTCTCAGTTTAGATTTGGGAGACAGACATTTCCTCTAGTTTTAAGATTGGACTGAAAACTTTCCTTTTTGATAAAGTTTATGGTTAGGGCTGGAACAGCACTGAGCAATCCCTTAAATACTGCCAGTTATACTGCCAGAGGCTTAGACTTCATGAGCTCTTCTCCTCCATTCACCTCTTTTCACTCCCCAGGTGTTCATATACGACTGCAGCATGTCATTAAATCCTTGTCGTCTCGCTCCTTCAGACTGTGTTTTGTCCTGTCTCCCTTTGTTCTCTTTTCTCTTCTATTTCCCCCTCATCCCCCAACCAGTCTTGGCAGATGGCTGCCCTTCCCTGAGCCTGGTTCAGCAGAGGTTCTTCCAGTTAAAAAGGAGTTTTCCCTTCCCACTCTTGCCAATTGCTTACTCTTAGGGGGTCGTTTAGGGGGTCTGTTTGGGTTTTCTCAAGAATACTGTAAGGTATATATATAACCTTACAGTATAAAGCAATTGGAGGTGACTGTTGCTGTAATTTGGTGCTATACAAATAAACATGAACTGCACTGAATTCTTTAACACAGTCTGAACTCTTAGGCAATGCTTCTTCTGATTTCTTTAAGTAGTCTTCAGGGGTAGCTCTCCAGACTTCTTGAAGGACATTCAAAGGTCTTCTTTGGATGTTGGCTGCTTTTTCTTCTCTTCTCTCTCAAGATGATTTTTGATTTAAAAATTTTGACTCTAAGGCTCTGAGGAGGCCAGTTTATGACTGATAGTGCTGCACTGACTGGTTTTCTATTCGGGTATGCTTTTACTGCACTGGCAGTTTGTGTGGGATTATTGTCATGCTGACAAATTAAGATGTTACAAGATCCCCAACACCCCTGACTGAAATGGAGCCCCAAACCATGACGGCGCCTCCGCCAGTGGCTGTAGACACTGTCTACGGTTGTACCTCTCTTCTGACCTCTTGTCAGTGATTGGAACCTGACCTGTAAGACCTGTTGCCACTGATGTTGAGTCCAGTTCTTGTGTAATTTGGCATATCTTCCTTAAGAATGGCTTCTTGTCAGCTACTCTTCCACTGAGGCAATTTTTTAATCAGGCTTCAGCAAAGATCTACTGAAGGGCGATATATCTGGGTTCTCCAATTGTACACCATGCTGAGAAATGCCAGGTTTTCAGCTAATAGCACTTTGGGAATCACCTTGTTGGTGCAAAAATACTTTTTATGCCTGTCAAACTGTTATCTTTGGAATAGTATGTAGATTCAACTAAATAAATGGGGAGAAATTAAATGTTTTTGTTACAGGCTGCAAAGTGCCTACTTGGCAGATATACTTTGGTTCATTGCTAAGTTGTATGTCGTGCGTAGACATAACACTGATTCATCCCTTGAGTTCGGTGCCTTTTTGATGCTTTAATGATTCACACATCAGTGCTAAGTGGCTCTAATAAACAAACAAAAATAATCCCTCGTCTGCATAACAAATAGCAGTCACTACAGTAACACAAGATAGGAAAATAAACTTTATCCTGAGCAATCAAATACTTATGATTTCTTAATCTGAAACATTCAGGAAGCTCAAAGTGGAAATTACATCATAGAGGAATACTCTTCAGTTTCAGTTCACTAATACAGCCAGAAAATTTTTTTATTTTTTTATTAAGCCTGTAAACTATAATATGAACTCTCTTGAGAAACTGCTGTTTTCTACTTTTGAAAATGATTTTTTTCAAACCAAAAATATGAGACAAAAATATTTAAACTGATTATTTACACAATTTTAAAAAGCAGGTGCTACATGTAACCCTATAAGTCTGTACGCTGCATGACCGTTTACATTAGTACACTTGACTGTGCAGTTAGACTGTCAGTACTTTGAATTGTTTGTTTTGCACATCCTTCTACCCTTGCTCTGACGTTACAGGGAAATAAATGTATGTGTATATCTCAGACTATTCAGAAGGACAGCACTAAAGTCCACTGCACAAAATGCAAGCATGTCACGGTCAAGGTAAGAACAGAAATGATATCTTCAAAGTTTTATTAGCAATTGATCATTTCTGGATGTGACCATCATATCATAGTTAACTAAAACTAAACTGAAATAACACATTTTGGGGTCAACTTGAAAGAAAGGCACATATAAAAGTGAATTAAGAGGTATTAGGGTGCAAACTATATTGTGATATTTAGAATCCTCATATACCAGCATAATTTCCTAGATGTTGCCAATACAAACAAAGGCAGGAGAATTTTAAGCATAGTTTTAAAGATAAAAGAATGAAAGTTTTGCCTTATTTGACCTTGAAGAAGAGGCCAGAGGGGCAAAGTAATGTGATATTTAGAATCCCCATATATAATTACCCATATGCCTATATGTTATAATTACATAAGAAACATTTTTAAATAGCTCTACATAGTATTATTATTGCTTTGACCTTCAGATCGATCTGTTGACCATGAAGGAGATGTCAGAGGTCAAATGTGACATGATAATTTAAATCTTTATATGGTACGTTCTATATGTTGACAATACACACTACACTTGTAAGAATTATAGTTTCTAAGTTAAATGGTTTTTTTAATTATTATTCAATCAATATTATTCAATCAATAAATCATTAAGTTGACCTCGATGATCTTGGTGGATGTAAGCCAAGCCAAATTTTAATGGATCGTTAACATGACCCCACTCTACACCCCTACAAAGTTTTATCAGAATTCATTCAAAAGTTTTTGAGCTATTGTGTTTACAGTCAGAATGGCACACATGCAAATGCTACCAAAAAACACAATCTTCCCTGGTCGATGTAAAATAAGTCTGAATGTGACCTGCATCAGCTTTACTGCGGCCTGCCTGGAGTTGGACCCCGGCGCTGTAGGAGATGGCTGCCTCTCCTGTAGCTCTGTAGTACTTAGCGTTTTAAACCTATTTTCTTCCATTTTACTCTTACTTTTTGTCTTACATTCTTCATTCATATACTATAGATTATCTTTCTCACTCATATCCCATGGATATTTTTCTTTAATTTCCCTGACGGAACCCTCCCAAAGGGTTTAATAAAGTTTAATCTAATCTAATCTAATCTGCAGTACCTTCGCGGCCCACCAGAGGACCCACACTTTGGGAACCACTGCAATAAGGAATTACCACCCAACAGCATTTGCAGAAACTGCGGAAGGTGCTATCGGTCAGCACATCCCTCCAGCATCAACCCACATTATGTTTACCTGTGTAAAACATCGTGAAAGTCGCTAGCGTGTGTTTCTTTTAAATCCCGGAGTTTGTCTGAGGGGCTTTCCTCTGTCTTCGCAGCGTACATTTACAACAGCGGGAAGAAAACGACGCATGTTCACACTATTCTTTTATGGTCTTTCTCGGTACCAGTGAGAGCGGATTTTTTGAAACAAACTGCGGCTTTAAAAAATGAAGGCTAAACCGTAAGACTTTGTTTTTCCTCACCGAAGGACAAATGGATCAAGCGGAGGTATCATTAACTTTTCTTCGCAGGGACTACAAGGCTAGCTAGCGAAAATACCAACAGAAAATGAAGTACTACCAGCTTGTTTTCGTGGTAGCTGATGTTTTCATGTGGCTGCAGCATCCCGCCAGCTGCAAAAGTTGTAGATACTTTAGGCGTCATTTAATACACAGTTCCCTTCTAGAAAATATATATAAAAATTGAGCTATAACGCACATGTATGATAAAGTAAGTTGTTTTTCTGTTGTGTTGTAAAGTTATGCCACGTTTTAGACCAAGAGGAAGCAGCAGCTCAGCTTAAATATGCTGGTTAATGCCAGCTGTCTCCACAGGATAAACCAGCTGAGCACAGAGAGGACACAGCTGATTTTGTGAAGGAACATAAACAAACAAAAAACATGTCTGACTGCTTCAAAACTTTATTTGTTAGGGTTTCCACTCCGCAGAATCGGTTTCTTGATTGCTGATGTTTGTGTTTTGTTTTAGGTCCAATATTTGTGTTAATATTGGTAAGTCTGTAGTAGCCTTTTATATTATAATTGGATTATAATTGGATTTCTGCTGCCCTCTTGGCCAGATCTCTTTTTGAAGAAGAGATTTTTAATCTCAGTGAGACTCTTTACCTGGAGAAAAAAAAAAAGGATAGTTTTCTTTGTTGCTCAAAAAGACTTGATATCATTAATGACAAATATATTGCACATATTATAGGCCAACAACTCATTTACAACATCTTAAATACCACCAATCACTTTTTGGCAAGCTTGCTGTATTAGGTGGGCAGCTCGAATGAGACCAGAGGTTTGTGCAGCTGAAGAATAAGTATCAGGGT
>VUQJ01003055.1:40590-61509 GCA_015108635.1 Andinoacara biseriatus | reverse complement strand
AAACAAATGCCTGCAGACCCTAAAGAATCAACACTGTAAAGAGTCGTGCACCAAAATTCCCCCACAACAATGTGAGAGACTGATAAAATGACACAGAAAACATTTAGTTCAAGTTATTACTGTTAAAGGTGTTTCTACAAGCTGCTTGGAACCATGGAGTGTGTATTTATTTTTTTACTGGATTGTTTAGAGTACTGGAAAAACTTTATGTTTTACATGACTGTATTTACCAAATCTCTTACTACAATCCAAGTAGAAATAGATAGTAAAAATCTTCCAGAGCATGGTATATATAAGGCAGTTTTAAGTAACCCATGTCACCTTTACTAATAGGAGCTGGAGCAGATTTCCACTTGGTGTATAGAGGAGGGACTTGCTCCTGACTCCTCAAAGGAGGCTCAGCTGTGTTTGCTATGGCGTGCCCTTCAGCACACGAGAAGCCGTCTGAGCAAAGTGACCAGAGACCTGGAAGCCCACCACTCTCAGCACTTTGCAGAAATGACAGAGGTAAGGTATCACTACTGAGGACATCAGAGTTTGATAGTAAGAGAGAAAGTCTGTTATCTACCAAAGGGTTGGCTTTCTTTCTATCTGTAAGGTACGCAAGTCGTTGGAGCAGATTCGATTCTTTACAGAGCACAAAGATGTTTTGGCTCAGGAGATACAAGATGAGAACGATCATCTTAAGGAGCAGCTGCAGCGCCTAATATCACTTCAAGGTGGGAAAAAATCTGACCTACACAATATACAGAGTACAGTAACCCAAGAGCATTGGCAAAGTTCTTTGTTAATGTAGAGTTTTCACATTATTGCATGCTATCAGCCATAAATATTTACAATTTCTAAAGAGAGGTGTTTTTGTCTCATATGCCAAGAGATACTTTGGGTTTTTTTTATCATTCTAAAACATGTTCTGTTTATTTTGGGAGCAATACAAATTGTTTCAGCTACTCTTTCCTATTTATAATCGTTCTAAACAACATCAGTCATGATGAATTAGAGAGAGAGTCGTTACAAATTCTTGCCTTACATTCCCCTGTTTCCTCTATCAGATGCCCAGATAAGCGAGGTGGCTAAAATGCTGTACCAGCAGGGTCTCACAGAGTTGATTCACAGCAGTCCTAGTGAGCAGGTGGCTTACCTCCTGGTGGAAAGGGCTTCCCTGCTTGAGACAAGTGAGTTTACAGACAAGGAGATGGTTGATGGAAACACCGCTAGCCAGGCGGGGACAGGAGCACAAGTGATGAACACCACCATTCTCCAGGTTAGAGGAAAAACATCACAAATTCAGTTTCATATGGCCAACATGCATATTGTTTTCTTAGTCTATGATACTGTCTTCAAATGTTATTCCACAGGCTACCCACAAGGGGGCACCACGTCATTGGCAGAGCGCATGGAAAAAACTCTTTGGGCTCCACAAATCTTCACAGAGCAAACATACTTTCATTCCTGTATGTATGTCATTAGTTTGTATATTCCCTTAAATACTAACAAACACTAAAATTGCACTTGTGAACTGATGCTGACTTTAGTTTTTGTATATTGTATAAACATTAAAATCTTGCATGTTATCCATTCACCAGCATCCACATTAACAACAAACTATTTTTTGTGTTATTTAGCTCTATTCCCTGCAGAGTTTAGGGAATTTGCATGGCAGAAGAATTTCAAGGTACTACTCAGCTGATGCGCCTTGACCCACTGCACTTCTCAAGGTGTCCTGTTCTTGCATGTACTTCTAATGTTACTACTCCTGCTTAGTTCCTTTTAGATCATGCCAGTTATTGTTGTGTTGGTCATGTAAGTTGACGTGTTGTATTACCAGGCTGAGGCCAGATTTTTGGCTGGCCAGGAAAGCAGTTTGGGGAGGGAGTGCTCCCGCCTGGAGCGAGACCTGGAGGAGGGCTCCCGCCGGCTGGCAATGGCGCACAATGAGATCCGGCGTTTGACTGATGAGCTGGAGTCTGCTCATTGGACCCAGAAAGCGTATGGTGAGAGATATTAATCAGCCATTTATAAGGAGGCTGTCATTGTCAAAGTGATTTCTCATGGAGATTACACAGTGGCTTGCTGTCACAACTGTCCCTGTGTTTTTATGGGTCTGCTAAGTACAGTTGTGGCTGGATCACTATGTCCACCCCATTCATGGGAATGCAGTATATCAGGGATGCCTTGAGGGCAGATGTTCACTTTGACTAAATACTGAGGTGATTATCTTGACCTTACAATAGTGTTTGGTATATAAGGCATTCCCAACTAAATTTACTGTATTTAATTTTTCTGTAATGCAGTAATCTAAAGCATTACTAAATCCAGTAATCACACTACAATAACTAATCAAGCAACTATGTTGTTACTAGCTTACATGCCTTCTTCACTTATCTGCAGGATGGGCAAATAGGAAAAAAGTCATCAAGCACATGTTTTCCTGCACACTTACACTAAAACAGCTGGCTTCATCTCTTGTTCAGGCTAATGAAAATACTGGAGCAGTCTACACCTTTTGAAGGCTTGAGACATTACTTTGTTTAGTATTGCATGAAAGGACAATAATATGACAGACAAGTACTTTACTCCGCCTCTTCCTCCATGCTCTGCTGTATTTCGTTATCCTTTGGTTATGTGACCCAACGGCACTGAGCAGAGCCATGTGGGCTGTAGTAAGTGAGAAAGTGGAGCATCGCGTAGAGGAACTTTACAGTTATATATAACTACAGTTAAATAAAAACAATAGAAACAGTGTTTCATTTTGGAAGGAAGTTCTCTACTCTGGCAACGGGAAATACCACAACAGGTGAAATTCTCCGCCCAGCACAAGGATACCTTAGCCGGGCGCAGTGCCAGGTGATCAACCACTAGCCAGAACCCTAATTCATCTCATAAATCATATATAAGCTACCTTTATAAGTTAAAAAATATTGGTATCGGCAATACAGGTCCTGTATTCACTTGGTATTAGATTGATACCAAAATTTGCAGCATCGCACGCAACTACCAAATCCCCAAAGTGATGTTAAAGCTGAGTACTGAGTATTGAGTGGTTAGGCTTGTAGCATTGCAGCCTACATTTCTACCAATACTTCTTTCTACAATAGAATCTTTGTGGCTGCAGCAATTTTATGTGAAATGCTTTTTGGCCTGGGATTTTAGCTCATCCTGCTGAAGGACAGATGAGTTTGTGCCATCGTGACAGGTTTGCTGTCCTTCGTCTGTATGCCCAGTCCTAAACAATTCACAAGAATTGCATTTCCAAGAATACCGGACACAATTTGATCAAACTTCGACGCAACGGTAACCTGAGTCCGCTGCGTCGGGGTCAGTAACCTGTCAGCTGTGGTGAGCTGGATGAGCAATTGGATCATTGAGCCAGATGAATTTCTTGACATTTATGAGCTACTTGAGCTAATTGCATTGCTTAATTTATCTGTCAGCTTTGAGTTAGTAATTAAACAGTAACAGAGAAATCCTGTGTGTCCTCATGTGGGGAAAGGTTTAGCCTAAGTTCTGTAGTTTATGTGACAGCTCATCTCATGCAAAAGTAATGGCACAAATTCTAAGAAGTTACTCTGTCCAGGGAATAATTATGTAATGGAACACAAAGAAATTAACAAGTAATGCGTGATTACATTCCTTCTTGTGAGTAACGACTCCAACACTGTAAATCACATTTTTAGTTATAACTCAATTTCCAGTTAATGTCTAATTAGAGAAGTAATAAAATTCATATCCAAATGGTCAAAAGTCAACCTATCTATGACATTGTAATGTACTTTAAAAGCCTGTTTCTGGGCATCATTTACCACCATAACTTTTTTTTTAATGTAATTTTGCATTTATACACCACCACAGTGGATTTTAAATCAGCCAGTCAAGATGCGATTAAAGTGCAGACTTTCAATTTTAATTCAAGGTGTTTAACAAAAGTGTTGCATTAACTGTTTAAGAATTATAGTCATGTTTATACACCGCCCTCCATTTTCAGAAGCTCAAAAGTAACTGGGCAATTGGCTAAGGAGCCATTTCATGGCCAGGTGAGGCTTATTCCCTTGTGGTGTACAGATTGGATTTGATATGAATTATCTGAATCTGGATATACAGGGATGCAAACTGCAACCGGTCTTGCGTGCAACCATGAGATGATAATTCTGCCCTATCTTGAAACCAATCAGCCACAACTGCTAGAAAACACCACAGACCATCAACCAATCCTGGTACTGTATTTTAATGCAGTTCATATAACACCTAAGCAGACTCTGAAGTTTTGCACCACTCCTATAAACACTTAACCAGCAACTTTGCTAACTGTGCGATTACTCGAGCTGATGTGTTTTTCAGAGCCTGAGCTGCAGTCAGCACAGCAGGAGGTGGAGCAGCTCCGGCAGGAGGTAGAAAAGCTGAAGAAATATGGTGAGAATTATTGTTTTTTAATGTGTATTCTGAAAAACAGTGTCAAAGGTCAAAGAAATCTTTATTATCCCCAGGGGGGCAAATATGTTTGCAGCTAACAGTGACATTAAAACAACAAAAAAAACTGCAATCTCACATATATAAGAATAAATAAATAAATCCCCTCGTGTTATTTAATAAACCTATTGTCACGGTAATTGAAGGGTTTTTGAACCTATTGGTTCTTGACCATGGCACCACATATTTGCTGCCTGTGGCCATGAAGAGGGTGTCTGGAATTAGCCAGGATGGAGCGGGCTTTTATTAAGATCCTGACTTTGTACACATCCCCCAGGTAATTCAGGGAAACCTCCACAATCTTTCTGCAAAGTTTAACAATTCCCTGGAGACGATTTCTAGTCCTCTAATTTAAAAGCCCATACCAAGACGTAAAAGAAAAAATTAACACAGATTCTGTAAAACGAAGATAAAACATTTTCATAAAAGTCTGGTCAACATGAAAATTTCAGAGCTTACGATAAAAATATAATCTCTGATGTGCTTTCTTGCACACGGCATCAACCTGTGGCTCAAACACGAGTTTATCATCAATCAGGGTGCCAAGGTACGTCTACTGGTTAACCACCTCTACTAATTGGTTGTTAATGGTTACAGGAGAAATGATGACAGGATTTTAACCAAAATTTAAAGTTATCTCCTTTGTTTTCTTGACATTAATATCAAGGAAGGAAGACTTACAACACTGTATGACATCATCATCCACCGGGCCATGGTCAGAGTCTCCATGGCTCACTAAAGAGAGGACAACAGAGTCATCCGACAACCATTTGTGCATAAAACAAATAAAATAGGTGATAAAAACACAACCTTGAGGGGATCAGTGGATGATATAAGAGCATTTGATAAAACACCATCGACCCTCACAGGTTGTGATCTATTTATTAAAAAGTGCAGCAACCAACATATTAGTCTGAGACTGATGTTACGGGTCTTCAGCCTCTGTGCTAAAATATGAGGCTGGCTACAATTAAAAGCGGATGAAAATTCAATTAATAGCAGTCGCACCAAGGTCTTAGCACCCTCCAGGTGTGAGAGCATCATATTTAGTAAGGTGCTAACAGCATCATCATCACCCCCCCCCCAAACCTATAGGCAAACTGTAAGGGATCCAGATCAGCCTGAACTACAGTCAACAGTGCTCCCTTTACAATTCTCTCAAATGCTTTCATAACAAGTGAAGTGAGTGCAATTGGTCTGTAGTCGTTTAGTGATCTTGGAGCATTAACTTTGGGTACAGGAACGAATCCGGAATGAGTCCTTCCAAATGCGAGGCACACTGTGGAGCTGGAGGGATGCTGAAAAAAATAAAACAAAAAATATCCGCCAACTGCTCAGCGCAGTTCTTAAGGCTCCGACCTCCAATCCCATCAGGACCAGGACTCTTTCTTTTCTTTCATGTCACGAAAAAGTCTTGCAAATTTATTCCTGTTTATCTCACGTGTGATTTGGCTAAAATCTGAATTTTAATTTAAAAGAACATCATTCCTAAAATCTTCCAGCTCCTCGCTAAAATCATTGACATTAAAATGATTATAAAAATTATTTAATTCAGCTGACAGCTCAGTGTCCGTTTTGCCACTGAGGGAAACTAAACACTTATTTGATTTCAACCCCATAATAGACTTCACCCCTTCCCAGGCAGACTGAGATTTACCCGCTTTGAGCATGTACTCAACTTTGTCCTTATAATTATTCTTGGCAATTTTAATTTCCCTTTCCACTTGCTTTTGTAATTTTTGTACTGGGTTTCATCACCTAGATTGAACCTAATATTATGTAGATTAATGGCCCTCTTAAGAGATTTGGAGACCCATGTCTTATTGTTTGAACAAACAAAAATACCCTTCTGAGGGATAATCAACTCTGTGAGTGTATCCAAATCTTCATAAGAACTTGTGAAAGTGTCCTACTCTGAGAGGCTGTAACAGTCCTGGAGCCGCTGAATGGAATCACATGACCAAACCGGGACTAACCTTCGTTCCTGTGTTTCCTCAGCCTGAAATACTTTGAAATATTGGTTTGTGCAAGTTGAGGACAGGTAGGATTTAGCTCCCTTCATTTCAACAGCAACCATTTTAGTTTAGCATGTGTTATTATGTAATGAGTAAATGTGTTCTTTTTTTTTTTTAAAGAAATGGCGGAACTGCGAAAGACCAAAGAGCTGAACGACCGTCTGGACCTTGAGATCAGAGCCTTGAGGAACAGGGTTCGCTCCTTGGATGCTGAGAAAACTTCTCTGCAGCAGACAGTAAGTTACCTGCTAGAAGAAAGTAATTTACAGAAAATACAATGAATAATTCTTTATCATCCACAATTTGAGAAAAATATCTTTTGAATTTGATAGAAGAGCATTAGATTACATTTATTGGTTCTCAACACAAAAAAACCAAAGCAAAACGCACACCGTAACTGATGCTTTAATTTGCCGGGTCTTATGAATTATATGGAATGTGGAAGAAGCTGTTTTTGTTCTCATTTGACAGTAATTGTGTGTTTTACTGCACTGCGACTTTGTTTGGGATCATTAGCAATCAGGCTCTTTTCAGATGGTACTGCATGGTGGATCAAAATCTGATTTTCTGTGTTCATAATTCCATCAGATTTTACAAGATCCCCAACACCACTGGCTGACACCATGACAGAGCCAATTTGGAAATTTGGAATCACTCTATTAGACCTGCTGAGTCCATTTCTTGTGTAATTTGGCACACCTCAGCCTTTTTTTCATAGTTTCCCTTCCTTAAGAATGGCTTCTTGGCAGCCAGCCTTCCACTAAGACCATTTCTGATGAGGCTTCAGCAAAGAGCTACTGAAGGGCCATATGTCCAGGTTCTGAAATTTTATATGACATATGCCAAGTTTTCAGTTCTTAGCACTTTGGGAAGGTGCAAAAATACTTTTTATGCCTGTCAAAATGTGTTATCTTTGGCATAGTTTGCAGATTCAGCTTAAATAAATGGGAACAAATTATATGTTTTTGTGACATCCTGCTAATAACAAAGTGCCTACTTGGCAGATATACCTTACAACTTGTTCTTTGCTTGCCTGTTATGTGTAGATCTATTTACTGTACAGCTCATATTTATTTGCTGTCATTCATTTGTACAGTAAAATGTATGTTAAAGAAAAAAAGTAGCAGTGTTTTCAGTTGTCATTTTGACTTTGCAGATTCAGTGCATATATAACATACAAGTATAACAAGCATTGTACAAGTGTCGGGGCCTTCATGATATTTACTTTACTGTGGATACTGTGTGTGTTTGTCCTAGGTGGTGTCTCTGCAGGATGAGGCAGAGCAGCTCAAGTCAGACCTAGAGGAGCAGCAACAGCAGACTAAACAGGTTCCAGCCAAACAGGTGACAGAGATGACTGATGTAAGTCTCTTTGTTTAAACCTAACAAAGTAACAGAGGGGCCCTGTATTCAGGAGCTACAGTGGAGTTTGCTGCTCACCTGAAAATCCCAGACCAGCTAGTTTCAGGCCAACAACCACATTCAGAGTCATTTAAATCACCTTTCATCCCCATTCTGATGTTCGGTTTGAATCTCAGCAGGTCATCTTGCCTAATTGCACTGAGTTGCTGCCATGCGATTGACTTTTTAGTGCTTGTGTTAAAAAGCCATTTAACAGGTGTACCTAATAAATTGGGCAGTGAGTGTACATTCAGCAGTTTTATTTATGTAGCTCTTGGTCAAGGACACAGACACTTTTGATCACTCATTACATACATTTTATCAGGTTGGGTCTCTAAAGAAGAAGGCAGAGCGACTGGAATCCGCCCTGCAGCAGCAGCAGCAGCAGCTCCTGGCTGTGCAAGTTCAGGCCAACCAGGCCAATGAATTAGCCAAAGTAAGTTAAATTTACAAATACATAAATAATATTATGTCTGCCCATTCTAGTACAGTCAGTCATCAACACGATGTACAGATTGGCTTGATAAAAGTGGAGCCCTCTGTTTTTCCACTTCACAAACGTACAGTTTTGTTTTGTCATCTTTTTCAGGCTCAAAGAGCAGAGTTAGCACAGAGCAACAAGACCTGCAGACATTTACAAGAGAATCTCACTGCAGAGAGAAGAAACCTTCTGGAAAAAGAGGAAACTGTAAGAAAATACAAATTGAGCTTTTGCAGACACATGACCACTAACCGCAGTCGTCAGCAGTTTTAGATCTCTGACAATTGTGGTGACAATGTAAGATCAAGTGAATAAGACCCCAGGAAGGCAGGATTAGAGAGAGTCTGTGGCCATATGTCAACCACCAGTTGTGAGGGGAAAAGTTAGTATCCCCTAACTGGTTGCTGTTGTTGAAAAAAAATTAACTGAGCGTTGAAACCAAACAGATTTTCTGAGATTTATTGAAAGAAAACTTTGCAAAAGGATCAACACTCCACGAACAGTCTTTGTGCAAGCATTGATACCGAAAAGGAAAAATAACGCCTCATTTATACCCGTGTGGATACAGACTTTCTCTATTCCAGCTGTGAGGAGTTTTCTTCTCGCCGTAATGTAGGTACCTGCCTGGTAACAATGATTCTCACATTATCTCATGACCTCGAACATAGCTTCCAATTAGTGGCTTTTTATCTTTGCACATAAGCTTGTTTCACATAAAGAAGTAACTTCCTACAAGACAGTCATAGAGGTTAAATCAGTTGAAACACAAATTTTGCAGTAGTCTGGAAGTGGTTTGCTGGAGGTTGATGTCAGCTGCTGGAAAAATAATTGCTAAAGCCCCAACCACACGGTGTTAGAGACCAGTCAGTGATGACAAATAATGAGGGAAACAATGAAATGGGAAGAGGGTGAAAATCAGACATAGACGTTTGTCAGTTCTCAATAACAAGGTTCACAAATATCAGATAATGTCATGGTCCTCGGCCGGTGGCCCAGTGTGTTTCTTTGCATAGCTGTTTTGTTTTTCTTGAGTTTTGCTTTTAGTGTTTCTTAGTTTGTTTTCTGAGTTTTAGGTCTGCGTGTTTCATGTTTAGTCACTTCCTGTTTTATTTTGGTGGTCTCATGCTCTGTGTGTATTCTGTTGAGTTTTGCTCCCTGTCATTAGTTTCATTCATTTCACCTGTTTTGCCCTGCTGTTTCCGCTCACCCCCTCGTTTCCTCTGTGTATTTAAGTCTCAGTGTTTAGTTCTTTGTTGGGTCCTTAGGCTTTGTGTATGTCCAGGTGGCTGCATCTGCCGTGTGCTTTTGTAGTTCAAGTTTCCAGTTTTTTGGGTTTTTGTGTAGCTGGCTACTGGCCAGCCATGCTTCAAGAAAAAAATAAAGAATTAAGTATGAATTCAGCTCTTGCCTCCTGTCCTGCTCTGAGGTCCTCTCTGCCCTGTCTGCAGGGACTGTTGTTAAATTTTGTCTTCACACTTCTTCAAATAAAACACATTCTATATGAGGTTTTCTTCCTCCTCTCTGTTCATAACTAATGCAATTCATTCAAGTAATTTGGATGAACATGATCATTATAACTCATAAATTACATTTTGCTAACACCTGGTGTCTGGTTAATGTCAGTTTTGACCTCTTGTTTTTTCATTTAACTCCAGTTCCCATTTTTGACTTTATTGCTCTTGTGTTTCGTTTTCATGTGTTCCCCTTTTTTGCATATTGGGCTTTGTATTCTTTGGGACTTCTTATGTATCAACTCTCTGTGTAGGTTCTCAGTCATCCAGGTCATTGTAGTCTCTGGAGCTTGATAAAAGGGCGACTGGACTTCTTTTTGTTTCTTGAAGACGTTTCAGCTCTCATTCGAAAGGCTTATTCAGTTCTCAAACTAAAAGGTGGAGAGACCCAGGTTATGACCCTCTATTATTAATGTGCATAATCACATGTGCTGAGGTGTGAAAGAAGGCATGAGTCACTACAATCAGTGGTTTCAGGTGAAACCAATGTGAGACTTCATTGAGGCTTCATTGTATCAAATGACCTGTTGAAGTCACCTGAGCAAAGGTGTGAATGTGGGTTGAGGCACCTGGGGAGGGAGCTCACGACAGCATTGTAAGCAGGGGAAAGTTGGTGATGTAATCCACCTACTCTGTTCAGGGAATGTTGTTCACAGTGGACATAGATGGCTTCTTTTACTCCTCTTTCAAACAATCTGTCTTCCTGATCCAAAATGTGAACATTGATATCCTCAAAAGAGTGCTCTTTTTCCTTCAGATGCAGATGTACAGCTGAGTCTTGTCTTGCCGAGGTGGCTCTTCTGTGTTGTGCCATTCGTTTGTGAAGAGGCCGTCAGGCTCGTCAGAGAAATGCAGAAGAAAACATTCTTCTGCCTGACAGTGTTTTTTTTCCAAGATCCAGAGACTATGTTAAAACTGTCTTTTGAGTTTAAATACCTGGGGTCAATCATCCAAAGCAAAAGACCGCGAACAAGAGAGGTGAAGAAGAGAGTACAGGCAGGGTGGAGTGGGTGGAGATGGGTGTCGCAGGTGATTTGTGAAAGATGTATAGCAGCAAGAGTGAAAGTGAAGGTTTACACAATGGTAGTGAGACCAGCTATGATGTATGGTGTGGAGATGTGGTACTGATAAAAAGCAATGTGTGACCAGGATGGACATCTGAGGGACAACTCAGGGTGAGGGGTTTGGAGACAGAGTTAGAGAGGCAAATCTGAGATGGTTCAGACAAAGGAGGGATAGTGGATATATTGGTGAAAGCATGTTGAAGATAGAGCTGCGAGGCAGGATAAAAAGAGGAAGACCTCAGAGGACGTTCATCGATGCAGTGAAGGAGGAGATGCAGTGGGTTGGTGTGACAGAGGAGGGTGCTAAGGATAGGGTGAGATGGAGGCAGATGATCTGTTGTGGTGACCCCTAAATGGAGCAGCCAAAAGAAGAAGTAGTAGGACACACAAGAGTGTATCTACAGTACCAGCCAAGCCGATGCCTATTGCAGATTTAAAGAAAGAGATCCAGAATCCAAAATTGAATGAGGATCTTCGCTTGGTTCTTCCTTTGCTCTCAGTCTGATAGTTCTTTTGTAATCTTGCCAACAGATAACAGGTGGCACTGAAAACACACCTATACCAAGGTGAATTGAGCAACCTCAGAAAGCTTTGGTGCCTGTATTATAATCAAATAACACCTAATCAAACCTCTAAAATGCATTACATGAATGTAGACAATGTGCCTGTAGTGACTATACTGATCTGCGTTATATCTTAGATTGAGTCTCTGAAGAAGGAGGTGGAGCAGCTGGAGTCAGCCCTGAAGGAGCAAAAGCAGCAGCTCATCGCTCTGCAGCTTCAAGCCAACGAAGCGAAGAAGTTAGCTGAAGAGAGTCCCACGGTGCAGGTCTGTGAGCATTATGCTAGAAGACTACCTCTCTATTCAAATACAATACTAAACCAAACATAGTAAAACATTTCATGTTAATTCTATGAAAAAATATTTTTTCTGAACAGACGAAAGATGCTGATTTGTCCCCAAACATTTGCCAACTAACCACTGAGCGACAGAGAAATTTAAAAATGTGTGACTCAAACCAGAAATGCAGAACGTTCATTTTCAAAGTAAAGGTTGTGCCTTACCACCAAAACAACACATTTGAATAGCTGAACGGTCTCCGTCCAGTACACTCCTTACAGTTGCCCTCCTGTTTACTTAGTAGTTGCAAAATGAAAAAATCTTACAAACTACAGGTCACCACTACAGTCTGCTAGCAAACAAAGCAATAGCAAGGAGGTTTTCAGTGCAGCAATGCTGTTGCTAGTGTAAAATTGTGACAGCAAGGAACCTTCAGCAACCACTCACCAACTGGTCAGGAAATACACATTTTCCCCAACCATGGTTATCAGGGGGTTGCTGTCCAGCCTCTAGGCATGCATGACTGAGGCTTTAGCTACCGATTTCACGGCAACTGCCAGCAACCACCCGCAATTGGCCAAGGATTAGTAGAATGGTTGCCAGGTGGTTGCAACCATTCTCAGGGGCCTGAACCTTTTTATGCGTCCAGTCCAGGGCGAGTGAATTGTTTCAGACCTGCAGAGATTTCAAAATAAGATCAGTGCTCACTTGCTTTTGCTTTTTGGAGAAGGACCCGGTAGTGAGTGAATCAATATATTCAGAGAATATAGAGAGGTTTCAGATAAGTAGTATTAGTAATTTTTTAATTAAAGAACAGCCTTGTTTTGTTTTGTTTTTCTCATCCTTTCAGATATGTTCACTTCAGCAGCAGCTCGATGCTTCCCAAGACAACGAGGATAACCTTACGGCAAAAATCGGCACCAATGAAGACAGGCTCCAGGATGAAAAGTAGAATATTCAATCCCTGTACCTTCTAGCTCTCAGGTTTTTCAGTAGAACAGTTTTGTAAGTGAAGGTTAAAGTTTGATGTGTGTCCATGTTTGTGTTTGAAGGCAGCTGAAGCAAGAAAAGGAAAATCAGCCTGCTTTTGTAAACATTTACTCCAGCTCGCATGACTCCTTTATGGCAGAGGATACAGAGCTACAGGCAGTGGCATACAAAGAAGACACGCCACAAGAGGTACTATCAGGTCTGCTTACATATTTAAGCCTGCTTTCATTTCATTATAAATATTCACCAGTACTAAAGGGCACAAACAGTTGCCTTTAGTGTGTTCAGTTCAAAGAGAAAGTTGCAAATGAACAGTAGTTTCTGTCTGTGCTGATGTTTTTATTTTGGACTGTAGACGTGTCCTGATTGTCAAAGAGTACTGAAAATTCTGCTGTCCACCCAAGACGAGTGTGAGGCACTAAAGGAGGAGGTCTGTGAAACCCTGAAATGCCTTGATGAAGAGCGCAGGTAACCTGACTTATATCACTGTGAACAATACATACAAAATTATGTTTTATAAAATTAGTTTAATTATACATAATTATGATATGTATGTATGTTTGAGCAAAAATTAAAAACTTTTCACCCTGTAGGAGCACTACTACTTGTGTCCACTTAAGACAATATATGACGTTATAGCATCTAGCAAAAGATTGTACTGTGCACAGTAAACCACGTAGGGTTCTGTTGTCAATTTGAAACCAACCTTTGCTTTGACCTTCAGCAAATTCCACGAGATGAAGCAAAAACACAAAGCCAAACTTGGACGAGCCAAACAGAAATTTGAATTTGAAACCACATGGCGTGAGGAGAAAATAAAATCTCTGGAGAGAGAATTGTCCCTGTGCTCCCATTCAGTGGCAAAGGTGAATCTACACTATTCTCACAAAACAAATCAGGATGTTTGAGGTGGAGCAGTAGAATTCAGTGCGTTTCTTTTTACAGTGTCTTAATCTATATTTTATGTTCTCTAAATAATAAATAAACCTCTGTTTGTGTCCTTCTCTTTGTTGTTATATTGGTTCAGTGACTAAGAAACCGGCTACGCTGAATGAGTAAATCTTTTTTTCTTTTCATGTTCAGGAGAAGGAACTTGTCATAAGCATAACTGTGGAAAATGAGAAACTACTGTCTGAGAGGAGGAAGCTGCTCCAACAGCTGAACGAGGAGGAGCACAGCAAGAAAGACAGTAATCTGAAAGCTTCTTTATGCAAATGCAGGTACTGGAACTACTGAAATTCACTGATAAATCATAAATCATCCAGTCCATGCCTTATGTTATGTGATGTTTGTTCTGATCTTTAGGGTGGAATTTTTAGAGATGGAAAACAAAAAACTTGGAAGCCAAATATTCCAAATGTCCAACCAGCTCTCCGCCCTGGAACGCAGTCTGCAAAATGCGCAATTGCTTCAGTTTGCTAAGGTATCACTCACACTTGAATCTGCTTTTATTTTAGATCGCCACTGTTCAGTTACCAATGCTCTTATTTTTATGGTTTTCATGGTTTCCATTTGGCCACCATATGCTTGGATAGCATGATGCAGTTTTGGCCAAGCTTTGGCCGTCAGACAGCTGGCCTCACATTTGACTCTAGAATACTTTAATATACAGAGGAGTTTATGGTTGATTCCCTGACTGATGGCTCTGACTGGTTCAGATGCAACTTTGCAAACCTAAGCCACGCTGCCATGTTCCTTTGGCAACCCTTCCAAACAGGCAAATCGCACCCTGCAGTACAACCTGGACTGATTTGTGTTTATATTATCATTAAAAGCTGACAGAAAATCACCCATTAGTTTTGGAGAGATTGTATCATAAAGCTCACTGAAGTTATGATATGGCAGGGGTATGGGCCTTGATATTTTTTTTTTACATTCAATTGGAATGTAATCCAATATTTGAGTGTTTGACACTGACCAACCCTCACTGCTACAGCCTCACTGTGTCCAGTTTCTTCATAGAGAAAGCTCCGCCTATATTTGAAATAATATATTTCTTGTTTTGATTAGAAACTAAAGAAAATGCCAAATCACCAGCAGGTTTATGCATCTCTTCCTCAGCAGTCTTTAAGGTAGGTCTGATTCAGTACTTGGATCAAAGTCATTTGTTTGAAAAAATAAAACGTTTTAAGATGTCTGTGAACTTTGCGTCCACAGTATGATTTCACCGGAGCTGGCTGAAGCTCGGGACTCGTTGGATGGCTCAAAGCAGATGCATGTGACTTCTTCCCCTCAACGTTGTGCGTCTGAGCCTTTGTGTCGATCAGCAGAGATGGGCTACCTGAACCTGACCTCCACGCAGAAGCACCACTTGGACCACACAGCTCCCCTGGCTGCCCTCAGCAGCTTTGAAAGTCCGCATTCTTGAGGCTTTCTTTCTAGAATGTGATGATACATTTTTTTATTTGTAAGTTAAATTAATAAATAACAGGAAACAAATTGGTTGAGGACTGCAGCCATTTGTGAGGGGTTCAAAATAGAGCCACTGCTCCTCCAAATCAAAAGGAGCCAGCTAACTAGGATGCCTTCTGGGCGCCTCTTGGGTGAGGTGTTCTGGGCATGTCCTACCAGGAGGAGGCCCCAGGTCAGACCAGGACACACTGGACAGATTAGATCTCTTGGCTGGCCTGGGACACTTTGAGGTCCCCCCAAATGAACTGGTGGAGGTGGTTGGGGAGAGAGAGGTCTGCTTCTTCTCTGCTTAGGCTGCTGCCCCCACAACCCAGTCCCGGATAAGCGGAAGAAAATGGATGGAAGAAACAATTAAACGTAGTTTGAAAATTGTTCAAACAAATTAGTCTGAATTCACATCTACTGCAAAATCTTTTGGAATTGTACATCAAAGACCAACTTCACCTCCATTTTAAACTGTAAAGCTATATAATGAGAAGTAAATTCATAAGAATTAAAATTATGGGACTCAAATTCATCCATCATCACTACTGCACAGTTTAGAAATGTAAAATTTATGATCAGATAAACACTATTTGCCAACTCTGTTTCAGAGTTTCTCAAGTTCGCTCTGGACAACCAACAACTTGTTGCACAAAACCAGTGGTATGGTTACATTGAGCAACAGCAATGCGGGATTCCAATGAGTTCATAGAACATCGTACTGGTCCAACCTGAAAATTGCGTGATATCTCACAGTCTTTCCAGTGATTGTGTCAACTTGTTCTCACTTAATAGTAACCTTTATTTTTTTTCCAATATGCAAAAAAATAGAAACCTCCTACAAATATTAATTTTATTATATTTTAAATTTAAAAAAAGCAAACAGCCATTACTGTTGCAGAAGGGCAATCTAGACACACATACACACACACGCGTTTCAAACAGCTTTGTGAAATGTAGTATCCTTACAGAATGCTACATCCTGTAAATGAAATTCTAATTAAGTACAAAAGAGTTTCATATGCAGCTGACAGTATAAATATAGAAAACAGGAGTCATTTTCCAGGGTCTTTTTTTAAACACCAATCAATAGCACACTTCATCATCTTCAACCTTTGATGCACAGCTCATGTTTTACATATGCATGTTTAAAAATTGTAACTATATTATTCAGAGGACAGGCTTCTACCCAAAGAAAAATAATATACAAATATGAAATTAAATACGGTGCTTAATACTTTCATGGACACTAAATGCAGCTTACAGAATGGATGTAAAATCAGTACTGAAAAGTAAATACCGATTCTTTTTTCTAAATACTTTAGAAAAAAGAAAAAAAATTCCCACCAAAGTTTTTATTAAGGGTAGTACAGTACTCGTGATGACAAATAAGGAAATTTCCACTGTTACTGATCTGAGCTCTCATATGCAAGTACATCCTGAAGAGCAGTTGGTTTAAAGAGGAAGCATGAAATTTAGGAAAGTTATTTTAGAATATTTTTCCTCTGTGAACATAACTCAAGATCCATCTATGTTCGTAGATGGATCTACTAAAAATTTCAGATGACTTATTTCTTACCGTAATAATGCCAATTGCAGAAAGTGGTTTAACATTTAGTATAATTTTAGCATTTCTTATTCCTGGTTGGTTTTTAGCCATTTGCTTCTTAATTGATATAGTGTGATTCAGGAAGCACCAGTACATCATAAACAAACATTTTCATATTACAATTGCTGATTTTGCATGTGTCTGTGGGTACATATACAAAATACTAAGGTGTGCGCAGTTTGTCATACTGCTTTGGTGCCCATAGAAGTCGGGTGACTTGAATGTCACTCCTGTAGCCAATTTTGGTATCCCAGCAGTACTCTGGAGAAAGAATCCTGCTGGGTTTGTGCAGCCACAAGTATTTGTTTAGATGACTCTCATCATGCCACAAAGCCTCCACATTATTTTTTTTATCCTCCATGATGCTTTGGTAGCAGGTCTCAGCCATAGCTTTAACTCTTTTCCATGTGCCTCCAAAGACAGCAGCGTGATAGTAGAAATCCCCAGTTTCCATGTAAGCCTTGGACTTTGGGTTGCAATCATAAGTAAAGAACCTCTTTGGTAAGCGGTAGTAGTAGGCGTGGAGCAGAGCCACGGAATCTCCCAGGGCTTCGGAGCCAAATCGCCCAGTGAACACCTGATCTACATCGAAGCAGAAGACATGCGTGCAGTGGTGGCGAATATCCGACTCAATGACATCTGCTATCGTCTTCATTCGCATCATTGAGATGTCCTGCCACCTGGAATGCTTGCGCACTTTGATCACTTTCAAGGTTCGCTGAGGACCAAGATTGATGTGTGGCACCTTCTCTGGCATGTCAGTAAATACATAGTATGACACGGGCAAATCCAACATAAAGTGATTTTCCGAAGAGTTCAGAAAGGTCTCGAGGTATTCGACCAGGTACCTTTGATGGTAGTGGAGACAAAAGCAGTTCATACTTTACTTCACAGTCTTAACAGTTAAGAGTTAGGCTCAAATATAATGAATAAATGGCAATTAGGAGACCAGGATGTATTTTCAAACAGTCAGAATAATATGAAAACAAACCTTCCCACAGCAAACACTGTTAGAGCAACAGAGGACCCTTCCTCCTTGTGGGTCTGGTCATAAAGATCAGGGTCAAACATCCCCTCCCAGATAATAGGAGCTTTCCAAGTCGTGCACGTTTGAACGTCACTTCGAGACCTGAAGTAGAAGGACACCATTTAAACATATGCATCAATTTTAAACAAAGGCTTCCTGTACTGGTTGCACCCAATTTTTCCGAAATTTCACTTTTATTGAATTTGTTCTGTTACCACTTGCTTTTAACAGTTTTTAGCTCAGCTGTTTCAAAGAAATAGTTAAGCTATTCTCAGAACTTTGGTTTGGTGGCATCTGTTCCACAAAAACGTAATGTTGGCCATAACTCGAGAATCATGTGACCTAGAGTGATCAAATTCATACAACAGATGCTGCTACGGTGACCTTGAACTGAAGATAAAGGTCAGAGGTCAAGTTTTCTGAAAAATCTTGTGAACGCAATGACTTGAGAATTATCTCACCGAGGATGTCAGACCCATCAAACTAGCACATGGTGGTGTGTGGAAAATTTTGTATAAGCATATAGAGTTCACTGTGTCTATTTCACAGGGGAGTGTGATATGGAGTGTGAATTTGGAGTACTGCCTGTGGAATGGGGGAGACCTGTTTGACAAGAACAGCAAGAAAACAGTAAGGATAGGAATGCTGCGGGTGTTTTGTAAACAGCAATAGCTAAGCAGATATCTTAATGAGATTAAGGGTTTATCTACTAAAAGAAAGAAAATACCCAAGGTGGAGTTTAGTCTCATCTGTGTAGCTTTACAACATATCACCACACGTCTATAGTAGTTTGTGAGGCCGGAAACATTAATTTACAGTAGTGCTGTATGCCCTGATGGTCTTACCAAAGGTCAAGGCTGGCGTCAACGCTGTTGTCTTGGATTAGCATCTTTCCATTTTCCAAAGAGCATTTGTTCACAGGCAGCAAACCTACTAATAACCTGATATCAAAAGCATGTTATAGTTGGGGGGGGAAGATGCCATCACAATAATTTTAATCCTAACAAACAGTACATTTTTAATACAGATCTAAGTGCACCTTACTGAAATTAATACCATCTAGTCCAATTTGCTATTTTGAATTAAAAACAGAATTAAGGTTGCTTTATTTAAGGGCTGTTGAACATTCTGGGTTATATTTTGTTGTAATGTGTAGTGTAATTTATGTAATTTGCCCAACAATAGTGATACATAGTGGAGAATAATAGTCAAAAGCAACACAGTCTACGTTCCCTGAAAATGATCCCACCTGTTGGCTCCATGTGGTTGTGTTGCAGGAGTGTCTTTTTTGGCTGCATTCAAATGGCAGCTGAGTATATAAGAAATTTCTCAAAATTTAAAACACTGACTCCTATTTTTGATTGTACTTACTGCCAAGGTGGAGAAGGGAAGTAGAAGACACAAAGCGCAGCCGGAATCCAAAGCAAACATTTCAAATTGCATTTTGGCATCTGAGGGTATCTGCAGGCACAAAGCCGAGAGATAAGCCATAAACGCATTTATTCCATTGGCTGGATGGAAATGTTTCTGAACAGGCAAACACACAAATGGTAAATCTTTTTTTTGTTCTCAAGATACCTCATAGTTGACAGCACTTCAACTTCGGCAGACAACACTAAGAAATAACCTGAGAAAAGACAAAATAAAGTAGCTGTGGGTTTCAATCAATTAGCAGATCTGAGAATTTTTTATTTATTTATTTATTTTAAATCAAGGTAATTTTCACCAAACTAGAGCTGGGGTAATTACAAACACTGAACACTGAGGAATTAGCCCCACTGATCACCCAGTTACTTCCATACACCTAAGTGTCTAGCCACAGCACCATGATTAGTCTCCAGAACATTATTCCTAAGCTTTGCTGGAACTACAACCTGGAAAAACAGCATCAAACAACATGAGGAACCCATTTCCTCACCAACAGACCCTCTAAGAAGAACTCATCAGCTGGGGACACCTGCTACTATGAGTGACGTAATGAAAAGTGAGGTTGAGGAAACCACACCTGGGATGGTTTAGTCAGTTTAATGGTTGCTTTTACAGGATTTTCTGACTGGGAATCCACAGGACTTTGCACCTATGTGCTTAAACATGCATGAGAACTTTGCATCTGGGTTTGGTCTACCTTAGGCCCCAGTCACACTGGCCTAGAGACTGTTGGTGACCCCCTGGCAACCTCCGGCCACTAGAGAAGACACTCACCTGTGACTTGAACAATAGTGAAACTCAAAAGTTGCACTTTTTAAAAACATGCTGGTTGAAGCATTTTCGCAGTAAGGCACAACTTTTACTTTGTTTTCCAATTTGTATAGCACAGTTTCACTACCGCTTGGTGTGTCGTTGCCGAGTGCCAGCAGACAAGTTGGCGCCTTCCATGCAAACTTTGGCAACCACAGCAACCTGCTAGGAACCACAACAATTGCAAGGTGGTTTTCAGTGCAGCACCTTAGGTCTTGTTGCTAATAATACCACCAAGCGACTGCCAGCAGCCTCCAACAATCACTTGGTAACCGGTCAAGGAGGGTAAGCTTTTTCCTAGTGACTATAAGTTGCCAGGGCATCAGACTCTTGGCCTGTGTGACTGGGGCCTCACCCTCATCAACAGATGATGCAAAATCCATCAATGGAGTGGGTGAGTTCCCCACATTTCAGCACCAGCTATGCAATAGCTTAAAATTACCT
This sequence comes from Andinoacara biseriatus, assembly GCA_015108635.1. Taxonomy (NCBI): domain Eukaryota; kingdom Metazoa; phylum Chordata; class Actinopteri; order Cichliformes; family Cichlidae; genus Andinoacara; species Andinoacara biseriatus. The sequence continues at coordinate 41,027 of VUQJ01003055.1, read as the reverse complement.
GGGTCCCACACTGGGTAACCTCCCTTGCACCAGAAATGACCATATACAGGAACGAAACACACACCAGCAAAAATTTACCATATGTTGATGCAAGAGTGGCATACCAAGTTAGCAACTAGCACTACAAGAACGGTTTGCAAGATGCACAGGTACAATGAACAGGCACATAACATACTCAGCAAAACTGAAGTACAAAATTCAAGGACTAGACCATAATTTTTGTCAGATAAGTCCATTAAAATGCTTCAAATGGCACCAACACTACAACCATGGCAGACAGATCAAGTTGAGTCAGCAGAGGGAGGATGAGCAGACACCATCTACACCTGCCTATGACAGGACACATGACAACACCCCTAACTCCTGTATCCAGAGAGAAGAGTTTATCACCAAAGGAAAAAAAAAAAAACAGCCCAGAGTTGTAATGAAGGGAATAT
>VUQJ01003055.1:0-10168 GCA_015108635.1 Andinoacara biseriatus | reverse complement strand
AGAACTGTTTATGTAAATATTTTCTTAATATGCAAACACAGACATGCACTTTGCAGTAATGCTGCTGGTTACTTGGTAGTTGGACAGGTTTTCTTATCTGCGCATACAGAGCCACACCCTCACAGTTCTCTCACCTTCACTGTGCAGGTGCAGGGATGACAGAGAGGGGTGGGGGAGGAAAGAGGAGGGTCATTATCCCCGTGAGGGTGGAGCAAAGGGGGAGGTGAAGAAAGCGGATGAAGCATTAGAAGCTCATATTGACATGCTGCTCTGTAGGCTCCTGTGTGCACAGGTAAGGGCTAATGAACTTCACGGTGCATTTAAACTATCTGCTTGTCATTTAGGTTTTCTAACGTGGGCAGGTGGTAGAGGTGGTGGAAGTGTTTATACAGGCTGAACCAGTTTCATGCTGAAGTGGAGATGTTGGCAGTCAGGTCATAGCAAAGTTTACTGTCCATTTGCAGTTGTTCCTATTACAGAGAGGCTTCACTGCATTAATTTAGTCTCTTGCTAGCGTTAAACATCTTTTTGATATATACAAGTATGCATATTTACCCGTGACATGAACTTATACCTAGCTTTTTCTTTTCAATCACAACTTTTAGTTCCAGAGTTCACTGCTAATGTAAACAGGAAAATATTGATTGTGGAGGTGGAATGACCAGAATGACCATGTAAAATATTGATTAATCGAAAATGTTACAGGAGCTACAGAAGTATTTAGCACTGTCATGAGAATACTTGTCATTCCTGAGCACTCCCCTCCTGGGGCATGAACAAAAAAGAAAACAAAAAAAACCTGTTTCTTTATGTGTTAACTTGTGTGTGCTGTTTTGTTGTAGCCATGGAGGGTGTGTTGGAAGGAGCAGTGGTGTTGTGTGCATGTAAACTGGCCTGCAGTCTTCTCTTCCTGCCCTCGGTGGCCAACTCCTACAGTCCAGTCAGTTTCTGCTGCTGCTGCCTCCTCTTCTTCACGGACTTCTTGGTCACAGGTGAGGGTTAGATAAAGTCACTGCAGGATTCTAATCCAGTGTTTGAAGTACCCCTACAGCCCTGTTACACAAGTTGAGAGCTGCTTTAATTAATTAAAAATATCGGAAGGTGTTCCCAACAACACACATCAAGTTTCTAAGTAAAAGTACTAATTAGACAGAATTTTTAAGTTCTATTTTTAAGTCATAAAGTTGCCTTGAGAATCTTGGTTTTACTGACCTCCAGGGGTTTAAGTGCTCACCCTGCAGCAGTGATTCGCAGGTGTACCAGAGGTCTTTGTGACATCACTGCTGGGTGTGGGTACAGGTGCGGCAATGCACATTTCTGACCACATCCAAGGTAGGTTTGAAATGTGCCTTACAGGAACAGTTGGTGTGCTGATCCAGTTCTGTTGTAATATACAGTACGTTCTATAATAAATGCTCTGCAGACTCCACAGAAAGGAGAGATGTCGTGAAACTTCACACAATACGTTTATGGCCAAAGGCGGCGATGGGACAGTATGTAGCCACAGGCTTTGAGCACAGCTGCTGCTGCTCTGCCTGGGATCTGCTGGCTGGGAACATGATTAATGTTCAGGCCTCAGCAGCATTTGTGGTTGACTGTTGATGTCTCTTTTGTTAGAAAAAAAATTCTATTAGGTTTCTGATGAAACTGTTAGACAGTGAGGACTAAGGGAGCATTTTGAAGCATGGGGAGGGCAAAACATTATGCTGGCAGAGGTGAGCAGGAGGTATGAGAAGTAAGTTTTTTCCTCCAAAAGAAAAAAATCAAAACAATGGAGGAAATATTTGCTTTAAACTTACTTGTAATATGTTTATTTATTGTTTATTAACCGTTTAACTCAAAGTTACGCAACACTTGACAAACTTATAAACAAATAAAGATGCTGTTCCTCAAATGTTTCCAGCAACAGTGTCTCAATTCATAGATTAAGAACACATTATAAATACTGCACATTCAAAATAAACAAAATATTTTCTCAAACTTTTCCAATCAAATTGGAGAACCTGCCTACTCACCCACCTCAGGAAACTCAAACTCTGACAGGTGAATGTACTTGAATTTGCTTTTGCTGAACAAATTCAAAAGACCCTCTGTAGGTATTGAGAAAGGGAGCTGGTGCTTCCTAACAGACAAGTTACAACTCATTCTTTAGTACAGAGAGATCTTAGGTAAATACAAGCAGTGGTTTCACAACTTCAACCTGAGCAGGTCTAATCAGCTGTAACAACCAAAGCCACCTCGTCGAGTGATTTGGGGCTTTTAATCTATAATAATAGTTTATATTTCATGAGGTGATTCATACTGTAAAATCAAAGCATCTTTATCTACTGAACAAATAAACACACACGTATCTCTGCAGAAGTATATATTTAAAAAAGAGATAAAAAAACTGTTCAAGTAAAGAACCCCAGTGACTCACAGTATGCTCAGCTGCTAAGCAAATGAACTCAGTGGCGTTCATTAATTTTCATCTTGTGTGATAGTAACCGATGAAATAATTATTGTAAATTTTGGGTTTGGATTTGCTGCTATTTTAGTTTTTGGAGCTTACAATGAACACTTTAACAATTTTCTGACAGATCAGGAATAAAATGTGCAATTTTCGCAATAATAAAACTGAATGCAAATTGGAGTTACGCAAGATGTAGTGATGCTGGAACTGCTTGGAGATAACATTTCACATTGTGAAAGTTGGATGAGTCAGTCACTGTCAGAAGCGCCATTTTATTTACCTGTAGAACACAATAGGAGATGCTTTACATCAAGTGCCTTCTGATTACTTTAAGTACTCCATTTGGCTTTGGCTGGTGTAGAACATACAGGAGGCAGGACATTTGCCCGAGCTTTTAGAATAAAACCCATTTAATTACCGGTTTGGCTAATTTGGACATTCGATTTTTCACATGCAGCTCCACTGCGTAATGTTTGCAAGCTTCACGGCTGCAGTGCATGTGTGAAAACATGTTTGTTTTAGGCTTGGTGTCCGTGTCTGCTGTTTGGTCAGTGGGTGTGGGCTTTTGCATTATACATAATTTAGGATGAAGGGTTCTTGGAGGGTCACCTTTTAATAAAGGGACAGAATATGATTTTTAGTAACTTTATTACAGCAACTCTTTAGTTTCTGTTTGTTTCTAATATCTAATTAGCAGGTCTACTCACAAATGGCTGCTCCAATCTGATCCAATTATCTAACTCGCTAACACTGACACGTTTGCTTTGTGTTTTTTGCAGTTTTCCTGAGTTGCCTCTGCATCTTTGAGCCTTGGCTGGGTGAACTGACCCCATCAAGTGATTTTATTGCCCTGCACTTCTTGCTCTTTCTCAGCCAAACCTATGGAGGGGTGTTGCTCCTGATCGTGCCTCTAATTACTGTGGAGACTGTGATCAGACTGCTGTGGCCTCATGTTGCCATCCCTCGCAGGACAGAGAGGGAGAAGGCAGTGTCTGATGGACAGTGTTGTGATGCAGAGGAGCACGGAGAGGAAGACAGCAACAGCTCCGATCAAGACAGGCTGTCTCATGTTGTCAGCTACCTCTGCTGCCTGTCAGTGTGGGTCATCGTCGCCCTCAATGTCAGGTGGCAATGGAAGCTGGAAGAAGTGTGGGCTGCTGCCTGTCTCCACACAACCAGCTCCCTTGTCAGATGTCTGCCCAACCTGTTCAGCCCGAGTCCCAGCACCATGAATCTCTGCTGGGCTATGACCTTCATTTTCATCCTGCTCCTTCTGACCACCAGCAGCACAGACCTTCAAAGAAGACACCGAGCACATGTGCAGATGTCCAGAGTCAGCAATAATAGGGACTGTCGCTGCCAAGACCTTGTTCCAGAGTTGTCTGCACCGTTAGGGCCTGTAAAACTTGGGCTGTCAGTGTCTGAACCAGAACAGCATGTTGACCCAGAGAAAACAGAGAACAGCTGCACTGTTCATAGGGCCTGGACCAGCTGGCAGATGTCAGTGTGCAACCATGGAGACTTTGTCCTTCTTTCTCCAATGTGGTTTTCTGGAAAGAGGGGAGGACAGGAGCAGGAAAGGCCAAAGAGAGGTATATCTCTGACATTTATCACAGAAGAGCACGTGGACTCACAATACAGGAGCCAGTGTGGGTGGCGACACTGGGGTTTTCCATGCCTCGGGGTGAATGTAATAATAGGGTTGGTCTGTGTGCTCTCCATCTTTACCCTGCCTCTCAGTCTGAGTGTGAATATTCTTCTGATCAGGACTATAGAAACATTGCTGGAGCTGTGTATCAAATCTTTACTTTCATCTGCAGCAAACACAAGAAACACATCAACCTCTAGTGTTGAAACAGTAATTTAACACCAGCGAAACGAGGAAAAAATTGGAACCTGATTGGTGGCAGTTTGCGACACAGTCATCAGATTACATGTGTGCAGACAGCTGGTCTACCTGTTAACACTGGCCTGAATGGAGTGCAAATACACATTTATGAGCAGCTATTCACATGTGAGGAGTAATATGTGGAAACTGCTGAAAGGGGTTGAGCAGGCAGGTCAAGGCGTGCTTGGTAGAAAGACTCAAAACCACGACTGGAACAGATGGCTCGAAGGCCTTGCTTTACTATTCAGAGCTTTGGGATCTGCAGCTATTTATCATTACACAGTGGGTTACAAAACAAGCTACTCCAAGTTAAATAAGACTAATCCATGAGCTAGTGCTGTTTTTGACAGTTATGAATAGAATCAATCAATGTGACTCTGTTGATACTGCACATAATGCCTGTTTAAAGCTGTATATAAATAAATACTAATAAATACTTGAGGGCACACTATGAATTCTTTTACTTTTCTTTGTAGTTTTGTTTCTGCTCATAAATCATCTGGTTCCAGAGAATTAATCTAAAGGTGAAGTACGTGAACTCAAGTACTGCAGTTTAGTTACTCAGAAGTTACCACCACAATTTCACATTAAAATAAAATAAAATCGCTGTGTAGCATTGAACATGTGGTTTCTGTTTCTTTGCTATCTTTCAGCAATTTTAAATGCGTGTGGGATTTTCCCCAAACAATCCTCTCTTTTTGATGCCAAAGGTCAGAGAAGCTGCTTCAAGCTGCTGGGAACACTCAAAAAATGTTGCAAACAATTTATGCAGAAGAGCTTCTCTTGTTGAACCTTGATGCAGATGGACTGCAACAGCAGAAGAACACGTTTCCATTCATGTCAGCTAAGAACAGGAAACTGATTTATACCAACTGACCAAAACTGGTCAATAGAAGATTGGAAAAATGTTCCCTGGTCTGATGAGTCTCCATATCTGTTGAAATATTTAGATCAGAATTTGCCATATGCAACATGAAAGCATGGACTCATACTGCATTGTATGAGTGGTTCAGGCTGCTGCTGGTCATGCAGTGGTGGTGGTGGTGGTGGGGGTTTACTTGGGACAATTTACCCACCTTAGTACCAACTGAGCATCATTTTAATGCCACAGCCTACCTGAGTATTGTTGCTGACCATGTCCCCTTTTTATGAACACAATGTACCTTCTGATGGCTGCTCCCAGCAGGATAATGAGCCATGTCAAAAAGCTCAAATGATCTCAAACTGGTTTCTTGAACATGTCAATGAGTTCACTGTCCTCAGATGGCCTCCACCAGCTCTCAATCCAAAAGAGCACCTATGGGATGTGGTGGAACAGGAGCATCATGAATGTGCAGCTGACACATCTGCAGCAACCGTGTGATGCTATCATGTCAGCATGGACCAAAATCTGCGGAATGTTTCCAGCAAATTGTTAAATCTAAGAATTAAAGCAGTTTTGAAGGTGAAAGGGGATCCAACCCCATGCTAGAAAGGTGTAAATAATGAAACGTCCGGTGAGTTTAGAACAGTGTAATACATATTTATGAGTGGAAAAGCACTCCCTTTTTGAAGTTCATTTTACTTTTTCTGTTGGAATTTCAATGCAGGAATTTTAAATGCAATCAAATTTTAATGTGTTTAATTGGTGCTTTTACTTAAAGATAGGCAAGGATATTATCTCCACTCTTATTTTTGTCCTTTAAGGTAAATATTATCTTAGCATACCAGAGACTGGAATAGCTACCTTTGCTCTTTCATAAAGTACCAAAGAAGACTGCCAGCCAGCCCCTCTAAAGCTCTCCGATTAACACCTGACATTGTTCCCGTGTTTTCTGTTTCTGCCGTCTGTGGTCTGTTTGACTTTCATCTGGTTGTCTGGCAACAAGTTACTGCAAAAACTAAAACCTGACTCTTGAAGTCAGTGATCCTACTGAAGAATCATCTTTTGTGTGGATTAGCTAAACAAACAAAATTTAAGGTGCTATTAGTGCGTTTTAGGCATAATTGACAGGCAGATTTTGTTTCTTTTAAACAAGTGGTGTCAAACTCGTTTATGTTCATGGGCCCTCTTTGTCTGCTGGTTCGGGCCTGCAGGCTGTATACTTGACACCCCAGCTTTGGAAAGAAACTCATGGCTGTATCTTCATATTTAACAGGCATGCATCTGACTGCTCACGTAGCTAACTCTTGACAGAAAAGGTCAGAGGGTTTTCCTGTCCAGAGTAAGCAAACAAAAACCCTAGGACCGGATCATCTGTTTCCCCTCTAGTAGGATATGGACAGTGAGAGGTTTTTTTTTCTTTGTAGTTTTGTCTCACAGTAGATTTTAAATCAATCAATATTTCCCTGAAGTGCAGACTTTGATATTTAATTCAACAAAAGTATCACTTTAACTGTTTTAGGAATTGCAGGCAATTTTATACACAGTCTCCCATTTACAGAGGAGCAGAAAGAACCGGATAATTGACTAGCAGGCAGTTTCATGGCCAGGAGCCCTTATTATTTCATGACAAATGAAGCAGATAAAGATTTGGAGTTGATTTCAAGTGTTTATCTTGCATTTGGAAGCTTTTCACTTTTCACCGTGGAGTCCAAATAGATGTCAGTGAAAGTGAAGGATGCCATTATCAGCTTGAAAAGAAAAAACAAAATCTATCAGAGAGATCAGAAAGTTTTCAAATTAACAACCTGGCACATTCTTAAAAAGAAGGAACGCGCTGGCCAGCTCAGCAACACCAAAAGGCCTGAAATACCACAGCAGGCAGTTAAAGTGGATGAAGACAGAATTATTTCCATACTTAAGAAAAAGCCTTCACAGCATCCAGCCGAGTCAAAAACACTCTTGGGGAGGTAGGTGTATCGTTATTAAAGTGTACAGTCAAGAGACACCTTTGTGAATGGAAATATAGAGAGTTTACAATAAGGGGCAAACCACTGGTTACACTGAGTGTCTGTTCTTTGGAGAGATCAAACCAAGATGGGAAGCGAAAAATACAAAGGAGAGAAACGGCTCATCTGAAGCCACAGAATGTCACACATGATGGAGGCAATGCTATGGCACGGGTATGCATGGCTGCCAGTGGAACCAGGCCGTTAATGTTGCTTGATGATTTTGTGAAAGTCACATGATCACCTCTGAAGCGTACAGGGTTATACAGCCGAATGCTGAGTGCTTCACAGTGCAAATGGATAATGACGCAAGGCATACTGCAAAAGCAAGGCAAAGACCTGGGATATTCACCAATGGCCAGGTCAGTCATCTGATCTCAATCCAACAGAGCTTTAAATAAAAACAAGCAAAATGGTTTCTGAGGGTGGCTGCTGAAAAGGCCTAATAGAGCATCTCAAGGGAGGAAATGCAGCACTGGGTGATGTCTATGGGTTCCTGACTTCAGGACACTGGTGACTCCAAAAAACGATTTTCATCTGCGTAAGAAAAATAATTAATATTGTTAGTTTGGGGAACTATGTATAAAAATGGCTACAGTTCCTGAACATTTAAGCTGAATGTCCGTATTTCATATGTTGATTCTTCAAATATCTATCCTGCAAAAACGCTTCTTCTGCTGCACAAAGCGGTTTAGGCTTTGACTTCTCAAGACGAGATGTAACAGGCTAAAACATTTTTTTTTCTTAGAAGTAAAAAATAGAAAGACTATCAATGTAACATCCAGCTGAAACAGGCCTCTGTTCCAACCAGTTGGCAGCCGAAACTTGAAGAGTGGGGCCACGAGCCAACACCAGAGGGCACTCTGTTACAACAACAAGAGCCAACGAGACCTTACCGTGCCTCAGCATGTAACAGGAGAGGCACGGGGACAACTCCGGATGAAGGGGTATCAGATTCTCACCTTTGACTGAGCCAGAGAACCTTCACACTGCTTCCTTCAAGGTGCTTGTGAGACTTGTGCAGACAAATGCACTCGACTCTTGCAGGATTATACAAGGTCAATTTCTCTCTCATTTAAAGTTTGACAAGCGCAGTAGTGTGTGTGCGTGTGTGTGTGTGTGCATGTCAGAGAGAGAGTGAGTGAGGATTTTATTTTATATAAGTGGGTGATGAAATTCTGAGGAAAAGTCACTTAGAATTTCCTCAGGCCTGAAGTTGTTACTGTTCAGATCTGAAACTGTGATCTGTGACGAGAAAAAAAAAGAACATACTGTATTGTTATACAAGACTTGAGTTAATTTTCTTCCTAACGGCGTAACAGTTTATTGCCTTAACAAGACACCCACAAGTGGTTTATCAGCTCCCAGCTACTGTAGATGAGTAATCCTCTGCTTCACCTACACAACTTTTTTTCCTTCCTTTTCTGGTTTCGGTTTCTGAGGCACGATGATGCACACACAACATTTTGAAGTTTCCCCGAGTTGCACAGCAAAGATTTTTTTTTATTACTTAAATGAGCTCTGGATTGGACTTTATGAATCAACCAAAAGGAGAAAAACTATGAGGGATACAAAATATAATCTAAAGTGCATCTGTTCAGTTCAGTTTAATGCCTCAAGGCACTTAGGTACAGACCCAACAGCATTCTTAAGAAAACCCCAACAATCAACAACAACCCATTATGAGTAAGCACTTTGTGATGGTGGGAAGGAAAAACTCCCCTTTAACAGGAAGATAAAACCAGCCAAAACCTCAGGGAGGGCCAGGGTCTGCTATGACTGTTTGGGGTGGGGGGTAGACAAAAGAGTAGGACAAAACCCAGACTAAGGGGAAGAGGACAAAAGTTCAGTGATTTGCCGCAGTGGTTTATAAATAAGAATCATCACCTGAAGTCTGCAGCAGTCTGAGCTTATAGCAGCATAACTAAGGGACCCCCGATCCATTCTTAACTATAAGGAAAGTTTTAAACCTGATCTTAAAAGTAGAGAGTGTGTCTATCTCCTGAATCCAAACTGGGAGCTGGTTCTGAAAGCTGAACGCTCTGCCTTTCATTCTACTTCAACTCCAGGAACCACTGAGAGCGAACTGCTCTGTTAGGATAATATTGTACTACGAGAAGTCTTTAAGATATGATGGGGTCTGATTATTCAAGACCTTGTTCTGCATGTGAGGAGAAGGATTTTAAATTCAATTCTGGATGCAACCTGGAGCCGGTGATGAGAAGCCAATGTGGTAGAGCTGTGTCCAAAATGCAAAAATAATTGAGAATCACAACTCTCAACAGGACAAAAGAAATCCACACAGGAGAAACAGGAAGCAACGTTTGGCATTCCTGCTTGATAAATGACCTCAGTGGTCAATCAATTAACAAAATAGATGTTGAACTAATCCGTTCAGCAGTGAGATGGTGTAAAATCCTGTGGCTGTTTTAATTTTTACAGCACAATCATGATCCCCAAGTCCTATTTAACCTAATACTGCGCATAATCCATGAACATGACTCGCATAATAACATGGATGATGGATCTGTTCATGCCACCAGCATTATGGCTAAAGCTCTTGTTCTTCAGTGTGGAGGGAAAAAAAACGATGACAGAAGTGAGCCTCCATTTCTGCTTTCCGCATCACTTAGAAGATTAAAAACCCTACACTCCTGCCTCAGGAGGGCCACATCAGACTGGAATCAGATACGGGTCTCTCAAAGGAGAGCTCAGTGACTTTTTAATGGACACTTTCCCCTCTGGGAAAAATGTCTATTACGGGCTGGACACCTTCTACTCGGATAAAAATGTCTTTAATCACAGGAGTGAGCTGAGAAAAGTACCCAAAGTCAAAGCTGAGAATATGAAGCCTCTTGTCCTGAGGGTCTGCTCTGAATCAATGGCACCGCTTCAAACAGCACCGTTTGTTGAGGAAACAACATCCAATTGCTTTGGAGTGTGAAAGCAGAAAGGAC
>VUQJ01003054.1:0-10325 GCA_015108635.1 Andinoacara biseriatus | reverse complement strand
AATCTGATGTTTTTCTGTCTCCGTCCTGCCCCTCTTTGTCTCACTCCCTTTCCATCTTCCTCTCTTCCTCTCACTCTTCGAAGCATATCTCTCACTCAATTGCAACCACACTTTATTCACCTTATATGCCCCTATCTACCATCTTCCAATCCACTACCAACGCTGCCGTCACTGCCACTGTGTCCAGCCCAAGGCCACTACTGCCTCTTAATCCCATTAGACCAAACACAATCAATTATCCAGCCAGCCATAAGGATCTGAGAGCATTAAAAGGTTAGCTCAGGAGATTTAAAGCCATTGATGTCTATGACAGGAATGCACCCTACACCTCCTCCTTCAAGCCCTCCCTGCTTACCAGTGTAGAAGTGTGTGTATATACGTGTGTATGTATGTCAGCATGTGTTCATCAACATGACACCCTGGCACCAACTTGAGCCACCATGCATCGCTAGCGGATCTTTAATCATGTCCCTGCAAGTCCTGGCAAATTACTGCCTTGTGATGGTAATCGATAAAGCGATAAACACAGCCGGGGACCGAAGCAGCTGGAGCGAAGAAATACCGCTGCGGCCACTGGTTCAGGGTTTTTTTTTTTCCCTCTCATAATCTGATCCCCTCTTGCACAGTGTAAAAGAAAAAAAAAAGTAAAAGAAAGACTCTCTTCTTCCAGGAGGACCATTGTAGGTGAGAGAACAATGCACCCTGACACACTGTACGTGCACTGAGAGGTAGAAAAGTTGCGAGATACAGGTGCAGGTCAATCTAATGCAGGCAGATAGACTGATATAATCATATTGTAATCTGTAGACTCATCTCACCTCCCTCCATATGTCCCACCACTGGCTGGCTATAAACTCAATGCCCCAGTGGCGCTCCATTCATCGCTTGATCTAATTCTCATACTCTCTCGCCTTTATCTATCCCATACACTCTTCTCCTACACTCTCTCCTGACTGACTTGTTCCTTCTCAGGCGAGAAAATTAAATATGATCATTCCTCTTCAAAGGCACCACTATTAGCCACATAATGAATATTCAGTTAATGTAGCAGAGAGAAGACTGTGTGAGTAACAGGAATAAGTGACAGCAAAAGGTACATTTCTTGCACTCATTTTTGACAGCACACAGCACAACTACTAAAAGCACATCCCATACAGACTATATAGCCAATAAATTTCAAGCATGAATTAATACACACGTCTTATTACTGTGAATGGACAGCGCTGTGGCATTTAACGGTGCAGTTGTGCATCTACATCATCAGAATCTAATACATCACTTATGGCTTAATAACATTTTCAATGATGAATAACTGATTATGGTGCTATTATGAAAGACTTCCTCAAATCACGTGTCCCTGAAGCAATCGCCACTGAAAAATGATTTTCTTATGACTTGCAAGGCACTGAAGCACTTGTGGCTCCATCTTAAACTCCCCTGCTAAGAACTTGTCCGTTTGTGTTCCCGATGCAGCTGCCAAGCACCTTCTCCACTGGGATTCAAATGTGTTTCCTCATGCAGACACGATAGCCACTTTCCAATTTCAACTTCATCTTAAAACACCAATTTCTACCGCCATGCCGGTGATTGAAATATGAAACCCTGCATATATACAGGCCATTACAGAGAATACAAGGCTACAGCTGCTGTCTGTCTGCCCAGGGAAGTGAGCGGAGAAGAAACAACAGGGATCAGCTACGACCAGAACACATTTCTATTTATTTATTATTCAATAAGGCTGAATTGGCCCCTGACCCCCAGTAGCAGCTCATGCCAAACTACCCTCAAAAGAAAATCGCAGTACTGCTGAATCGAGAGGAAATCAAACAGAATCCCTGGGGCTCAGTGGTATGAGAGTTCAAATCTGACAGAATTTGATGAGTCTCCCCTTTGAGTAATTCCTTTTTTTGCTGTTTTTGATTTATGTGAACATATTTCAGAAGCACAAACATTCACTTTCTAGGGCAGTACCATCAACACAGACATGCCGACATAGAAATAACAAGTAAATAAGTGAGTTGCCCCAATAAACAGCGTCGTTGTACGCATCCTAAGTGATGAGCATTTTTCCAAGATTGCTTTTGCACCTGCTCTTTCCTTCGCTCTCTTTCCAACCCTGCAAACCAGTGTGTGTGTGTGTGTGTGTGTGTTTTTTTTTTTCAGGGACTACATGTATTGTTTTTATCTTTCTGTTATGCCCCTCCAATTTTCAGCGGAAAAATTTGATGGGAAGGAACTTCTAACCTTATTTCAGCTGCGCGAGGAAGAAAAAGAAGTAACTGTTGCTCAAGAGCAAAAAAAGGAATGAATTGAATAGCATGGCACATAAAACATACGCCAGAAAATATTTGGGGAATGAATGTAGAAGGGGGAGCAAATGCTGCAATTACACTGTTGTTTGCAGCTCCCAAGGTTGTTTCAGCTGTTAATTAGTTCAGCTTGATGGCTTGCATCCATTGGTGCAGTCTAACCCAGTTAAGTCAGTTGCTCAATGAGTTTTCTCTGGGCCTTAAATACTGAACCACTTCTCTACAGGAACCTGGCTCAAGGTTGGCACCGTGGTGTCAGTCATGCCCAGTGTCCGACACTGAAAGTCTGCCACGCTCCTCAAGTGGCTGCCAGAGAACACTCACCAAGGTTACGTCTGTCAAAGGCAATGAATATCCTACTTATCTCAATCAAAGTCCTTCACAAATCTTTGAGGGATTGGTTCTGCTTGTGCGTCAAACTTAAAAAAAAATAAGGGCATTAACTCTTATTGATGAGGGGGAAAACAGTCTCGCTGCTGCATCTAAATTGAACAGCTTGACAGATAACATCTTGAATTATTAAACCGCAACCAATCAAATAAACATCCTCAATTAATCAATTAAAATAGTTGCCAACCATGTGAAACAGATGAATGCATTTGCATATTCTTGTTTGTCATACCTCTCATCTGTGTAAGGGAAAGAACACATTCAGAACGACTCAGTTTCTCTTATGTGTTTAGATGGGAAGAGTGACAGGGCTTTTGATAGTGATAAATAGAAAAAAATAAAATAAAATACACGTTTCATACTGAACATTTTTTAAAATTCGCATGAAATAGCTGTAGCAAAAAGCCAAGCGCAGACGTGAAAGCATTTCTCCTTGCTTCATATACTGGATACAATATGAACAGTGATGTTCAGTTAATAGTAGTTCATTATTAATGTGCATGTACAGTAATGACTGTGCTTAAATGCCAAACCACAGAGAGATAAATTAACATATCTTCATGTCCCCAAAGTCAATCTCAAAGAAATGAATTGTGCAGTAATGACAATAAATTACCGCACTTTGTTTCCACAGGATATAATCTATAAGTTGGTTGACAGGCAATGTAAATGTGTTGTTTGTGCAGCATAAATCACTGGCTAACAATGTTAACACCTGTGGATTTTCAAAAGTAAAAGAAATCCTCTTTCAAGCCTCCCAACTGCTCAATATTTCACACATAATATTAAATGATCTTTTGTGCAGTGACATCATGCGCAAGTGGTGGAATGAGCTATGATGGATGCTGTGATAATTATAATTTCAGTGATATAAAAGCGAGGTAGACAGCCGCTTGGTACATCGGCTTGTTTCTATCTAGTGAGTAAACACTATCATGAAATAACAATGAAATGACAAGCATGTTTTTCTTAAATGCTGGAGCCTTTTTGAGTATGATCATGCCAGGACATTCACCTGTGTGTGACTCCGTGTCTGTGTGTGTGTGGTTGTTTGTCTGATCCCTGCCACATCTTCCATCTCCAGGGGCAGCGGTTCCCTCTCTCATCAACCATACCCAGCCAATGTGACTGTCACTCCCAATCTGCAATGAGAGGGGAGCCTGCGCCTATTTTTATAAATGTATTCATATTCATTAGTCCTGAGTGTCATTCATAGCAGCAGTTCTTTAATGCGGTGCATAACCATCAGAGGCTGGAGGAGCCTGCCTCCTCTCATCTCACAAATTAATAACACAGGCAATCACTGCAAAGGTGCCTACTGTCAAACAACAATGGCTCCTGATTTCCATCAACTATGCACACTTCCTCATTTTGACATGACACACAAAAATCACTCAGTGGTTTTCCCGCAGGGAATCACACCAAAAATGCCACTGTACCAGCCTTTGAAATATGAAATCATTAATTTAAGTGAGAATTAATTACAACCTTTTTTTTCCCTTGACCCACCGCAATATTCTGCGTCATAACATCTTTGTGGCAGCCGGTTAATTGTGCAGAATAACTGTGTGAACGCTGGCTGCTAATGAGAGCAATTAGGCATTAGGCTCGCATGAAACTTCAAACACTTGCTCAAAGGCTCCATGCTTTGGCTTGATTGGCTTGTATGCGCCACATAGGACACATGATGATATTTCTCTGCGGTATCTGGGAAGATCAACTCTCCCTATAAGACTGACATGACAAAAAAAATAAAGTTTACACAAAGACGCATCGTTTGCGAATGCTTTTGTGTATGCTGCCCATCCATTTTCCTCTTGCACCATTTTGGGCACTGTGCATTCTTAAGTGATGGAAGTGGGCTGCTTCTCACAGCCTTGCCATGTTTTTTTCATGGCCATTGTTTCTGCTCCACCCCACTTTAAATCAACAGTACAATGCACACCCCCCCCCCCCGCATACCCCCATTACTCCACCGTGCTTCACTCTGGACAACATTAATAAAACAGGCTTTCAATGATGCAGCAAGGAACGCCACATTGGGCTCTGAGCAGTGGTGTGATTAAAGCTTTTAAACACTGCCACCCTTTGAGTTTGCATATGTCAGCTCTGCAGTCTGTTTGTAAGAAGGCTGGTAGGGTCAACGCTCCCTCTGTAGTTTGTCTTATCATGTATTTTTTGTTTTGTTTTTTGTTTTTTTCCCTCCCCTATTTCGCACTAATGCAGTAAGGGCAAGACTGGGTCCACTTTAACATGCACAGTGATAAAGCAACATTCAGTAATAAAACTGGAACATCAAGAGCAAAGCCCACAAAGGAACATAAAAGTAGAAAGGTACTTGCTGTACAACCGTGATGGGTACAGTTCTAACAGCTCAACTTCCTGTACTCATATATCATGCAAACCTTTTGTTACAGTATCTTTATTCCATTCTGTTTCTTGACAATTAAGTTGCAGCTTTTCTCCCCTCACAAAGCAAGAGCATTCACTGTGAAGCATCTGAGACACCAGGAGATCGGTGTAACAAGCGCTGAAAGAACGCATTTTCGACTGGTCACTTCTTCCCGCAATTCTTTCGCTGCAATCTAGTGATGACAACGCCTCGAGTGATTTCAGAAATGGAAATCAAGACTACTTACTCAATTCATGTTGGCAAGAGCAACTTCATTTAACTGATACAATCCCACTGACTCTCCCATTTTTGCAGGCGCCACGGGCAAGGAACATGTCCAGTATTGTTACAATAAAATATGTGCTCAAACATTTTTTTCACTGGCTGAGCAAATTACTCTTTGAAAGCACCACCCACCCACCCCTCCACCACTTCCAAGTTCAAACAGCTTGACCAGCACTTTGACAAAGATTTGGGGACAATGATGTGGAATTGTAGCCCGGGGCCTCCGCAACAGCACCACAAGTCAGAGCAGCTGCAGCCATCATGTGTCCACATGTAGAATCTGCTCACTAAGAGGGACAACAATAGCCAACCCTCCTTTTGTTGCTGCAGTAAATGCTTTCAGTTAATTCATGCATCACAAATCAGTTTTGAGCTATCATATGCATGTCATATGTGATGTAAATCTGATTTGGCTTTGCTCTCTTGAGTGAGGCTCTGTCTCAGCCCAGAATGTGTTCACGCGGTCGCAGAATCTCCAGTGTGGAGACAGACATCCAATTTTGTCAGAAGACCTGCTGGTGCAGTACAGTACACGTCCCCAGTAGGGGACACTTGGGCCCGTTTGTTTAGTTGCTTCACTCTGGCTTTGAGACAAGAGGAGACAGTGACCGAGGCATTTGGGACATGGTAGCCCCCTGCAGAATTAAACAGGCTGCATCTCAAGCCCCAGTGACAGGAAACCTCACTCAGATCACAGAAAGCAGCACTGATTGCATCTGACATGTGCATCCTTTTCCTTCAGATACGATGCCTTTGTTTTGTCTGGATTACTTGTGTGTAGGCATTTGTATTTCAGTGTTGCCTCTTTCTGTTTGCGTGTTTATGTGTCCACGCGTGTGCGTGCGCGCGTGTGCGTGTGCAAGAGTCCATTCAGCGTGCTCCTCATCTAAAATTGAAACCGTGACCTTTTTATAAATATTGGCTGTCTGTGAGAGTACGCAAAACCTAAAGAGTGTGTAAAAGGGTGATTCCAAATTAAAAAATTAGACTCGTGGGGGATAACAAGAAATTGGTTGTGTCTAATCAGCCGAGTAAAGCGCTGAAATACAAGGGTAAATGTATAAAAAGGCTGGCGGTAGGAGAAGTGGAAGGGTTACTGTTTGGGCTCAAACTGGGCACACTAATCCCTTTGATCCCCCCATTTTACTGTCAGCTGTTTCCTAGCTACCGTCGGATCTGCACAGAATTTAGGATTTGTGCTACTGTACACCACAGCAATCTCTACCCCACTGATGCAGCGCTCTCCTTTCTTTCCTCCATCAATACCCCACCCAGCATCAACATCCATGGCAATATTCATTTCTTTTTCTGTTCCCCTTTCTCCTCCACCTCACAGCAGTTGGCAGTAACTGCGACATGGCAGTGAGACAGGTTAAATTGGAAAGTATTTTGCACAGAGGACCATCAGAACATGACGCTTCACACCGAAAAAGCTGATTCTGATTTTGTCTATTCACATGAGACACCACGGCTGTGCCCCACTTTCATTAGTTGTGCCGAAAGTAGCATTCAAATACTGGTCTTTTGAGAAAGCTCTATTTAGCGATAATGAAATAATCTACATGTATTTGTGTCAATGCATGTGTTAGAATAAGGAAATGTGTTTGGTTATTAGCATACTTGCACACTTTTGCTGTGTGCACGCTTATGCATCTGCTAACATGCATTAAAGCAATAAAGACACTTTATTGGATTCCTCTTTCAAGCTGCCTTTGAAATTAAAATAAATAGGCAAATGTATCTGCGCAGGATCTCTTTCATCCTTGTCAGTATTGGTTGCTTTTAGAGGTGCAATGCACCACAGACTCCCCACTTAACCTCTGAGGAGCTCTCCCAAACTGATCCTAAATCATTCCAGGCAGAAACACATGGCCAACTCGATTTGCGTATTGGCAGATTCATGCTTCATTGTCAAACACTGGCTCTCCATGGCTCTGCGCCCATTAATCCTGTAAGCATGTAGAAGAATGAATACCACAAGTTTCTCAATTTGCCAATTTCAATAGGAGCTGCCAGGCTGTATTGATTTTGTATGTATGGTACACTTGCATAATTTGTATCATTCACACAGTCAAACTCCCTCTTTTCTGGAGGCTTTGTTTGTGGTGTGTATTTTGATGAAGTATTGTAAAGTTTTACCAGTAATTGCTTTCTTTGGCATATACATCAAAATGCAATGATCAAGGACGTGGTCAAATACAGCGTCACTCAATATAGTCAAGAAAAGACAGAAAAAAATATTTTCATACAAAAGATCATCAAGTTGAGGTTTGTGTTTTAGGTGCGACTACGTATATCTACCTAGATCACTATTAATATCTACCTACAATACCAACCCTAACCCTACATCTACCTACACCTACCTACATAACCCTTCCTTATTAGAAGTAAACAGCATTTGTCTGGGCTTTCATCTGAAGTTGACCCCTTCATATGCTTTTAGTCTTGCACCCGAAGCACTTTTATGGCTCATACTGAGGGGCCAAGGAAAGGGAATCCAGATGCGACACAAGCCATAGAGAAGAAGCCAGCAGTACCACTGTCAGTGCCTGTCACCATCACACTTCTTATGAGGCACTCTGCTGATGTCACAGGCAAGGACGGCGATCAAAGATATATGTACATTAAAGTGCCGCCGTGCTACAATGACAACCTGCTCCACTCCGCCATGCCTACCAGCTCAGAATTCCTTATCAACAAACACAAAAGCTCTGCTGGGTGTGATGGAAGGTATGAGTTTCTGTAGATTTATCTAAGTTGATGCCTTTGGATCTTCCACACTTTAACATCCACAATGATATCCCCAATGCAAGAGAGATACTATCTTGCACACCATTTGTTTTTTTAGTCAAGGTGGAGTACTGTCAAGCTATGACAGGGGTGGGTGGGTGGGGGGCTGATGTTGAGCTCCCCATTATCTTGGAAAAGTGTAAAATGGCAGGTGTTTGGAAACAAAATCAGCCACAAATTGAAATATCATGTGTCCAAGAACAGGACAACAGAAAATGAGAAGCAGCCCTGTTCCTAATCAATAATGAGCACAAGGCATGAAGATGCAGCAAAAGGCATTTTGTCATCCCCCCTAGTGGATCTGGTAAGACTGCTGCCAAGTACAGACTGAGCAGAGCAGCCCTACTGTTAGGGAGCATTGAGTCTCCTTCTTTACAGACAAAACCTTGCCTTGATAGAAAGTATGCCATGGACTGGACTAGTTTGCCCAGCCACCTACTGACCCCACAGTCATGCTTTGTACATTTCTAAAAAAGCGTAAGCACCAAAGCAAAGGTGCCAATAGCATCTGGAAAATGCAGCTTTGACAGTCAAACAAGAAGCCAGAAAAGAAGCACTAGAAGCAAAAACAGGAAACTACTCTTTCTGACCTCTTTAGCGCCATATGTTGAGGGTCTGGTTGTTCGGCAGACTCTTTGTGTCTGTACCAAGTTTAACAGCAATATTGGCACATCTATTCATGTCATCACTTACTGCAAGGACCTGCAGCGGGTAGTAACGTTGTTACTGGATTGGTTAGAAGTCGGGACAAGAATGGAGCAGAATGTCAAGATGTGAAGTCATTCATGTGAATGGACAGAGAAAATAGATACTTGTACCACCAGTTGTTTTTGCTAGGATAGGATGAGAAAAAAAAATGTACCCACCACCCCCGCCTCACCACAGTTTTTCCTCCATTTCTCCACGTCTTTGTCTCTTTTGCCATTTTATTCACAACACAAGAATACACTCACCAGTCCCCAGGAGGGGCAAGCTGGATGAGAGCAGAGATTCAGCAAGCACATTATGCTGTAAAAAGCATTGTTTCTCACCACAGTTTTCCTTGAGTTGCCTTTGTGTTGTTTAAATGTTTACATGGAACAGCTTGGGGGCTTGAAGGCAGATGTATGGTCCAAGAATACTGGGTAAGTACAATCCCTCTTTTCCCCGGACGGAAGTATTGACACAATTTTCAAGTCTTTCATATGGCTCCTTACAATGGTATTTTGAATAAGAAACATGCACAACATCTTGCTTCCTTTTGAAAATGATATTAGACAAATTAAGTGAAAAGCAACACTTCACATTCCCTTCTCTACAGTATTCAAGGTCACATCCTCTTTGAGCTTATGTCCCAGCTCAGGGCCTTTTCTGAGACATTTTTTTCTTTTTTTTGTTGTTGATAGTTGAGGTGCCTCCCAGCCTTGTGTCAAATTGATTAGACATTTAGCCAGGAGAATTAATATGTGAAGAATCTGCCTGTTTCCCCTGCAGCACTCCACCCCCCAAGTCTCATCTGTAAACAAGGAGACATGGAAACGAAACCACTCTTAGCTATGTGATTAAAATAGGCCCCAAAAGAAGATCTTGCCTTCAGATCAATGCTGTTATTATTGAAAAATTTAATTTGAGTACCCTATACCTTGCCCAAACTGTATTTTTGACTCAGTAAGAGAAGACGGACTCTCTGTGGGTAAAGAATCAATCTTTATAATACAGTTTTGTCGAGTAAAGTTCCCACAGGTTCTTCCAGATCTTGTGTTCTCAAGCTCACATTAAGTCCTGAACACTAACAAAGCAAAAAAATAAATAAATTGAAAAAAAAAGCAGACAGCAGCAGAGCAGGCATATGGCAGGAAATATGACTCTTTGCCATATGCAAATAGCCATTACCATAGCCCTTTGGGCAAATGGCAATTACTGGGCAAGGGGCTAATGCCAAAACCCTGCAGTACGAGTTAATTTGATTACATTTCCTTTATGAACTATAAACACAGTTTTGCTGCTCAACTGAGCCAATTAAAGGCTTCCTGAAGCTAAAAAGCGTTGACACCACAACAGCCCTATTGTTCTTCAACAATAAACTTGATTGTAATCATTTGTCACACTTAAACCCATTTGAGGCATTTGTACTTTTTCTTTTCTTTTTTTTTTTTTGGAAACCTTACCCTTACTTTTGC
>VUQJ01003052.1:23073-40222 GCA_015108635.1 Andinoacara biseriatus | reverse complement strand
AGGCTAACAACAGGTTAGCTCGTGTTGCGTAAGTTAAGACTTACCGATTCCGCCGCAGCTTCTTGCTCGTCCACTGCCTGAGCCCAGGAGTCTGTAGCCATTGTGGGGCAGTTTCTTCTTCAGTTATTATACTCAGGAAAGTCAACTAGATATTCCTAGCTCAGGCTTAAGAGTCAATAATGTGTAAGTAACTCTTTTCCACAATGGCGTGCAGAACCCGAATCTGGACACTTGGGCAACTGGCTTCGTCGCCGGGTGGAACACAAGCGCCAAGAAATAAAAGTTCCCAGCTTCGTGAAATATCCTACCCGTCTCACATAGAAGCCTGAATTCTGAGGAGCTCTTGGAGTCAAATTGTGACCAGATACATTACATGCTCGGAATTTAAAAAAGTAAAATAAAGTTGTGAAATATTTTGTTCAAAATCAGAAGACTAGAGGGTGAATCTCTAAAAACACTACTCATTTGAGCCTATAGAGGGAGCCATATTGCTCTCTTTAGGCTCACTGCCGCTATGTACTGTATGTACAGTAGACTGGTACACGACATACTTGTAACACTGTGTGAATCATGGCATTTTAAGGTAAAGTGTTCTAAGGGTAACCTTTGTTTGCCTTATAAAGTGTAGGTTTCCATCAGCACGGGGTTAGATTAAGATTAGGTTCAGGATGTGTTCTGTGCAGTGAGATGTGTTATGCAGGAAAGTGGGTGTGTTTGTGAAGTCTGTCAGACTGTCAGAGTTGCTACTGGGAGTGGTTTGCCTTCTTTTATTTTAGAATAATTTCAGATTTTCAATCACAATTGGTTTCAGTTTAGGCAACACAACTAATTAGCTGTATTAAAGTAAAGAAAATCCTTAGAAAAATCTTTTAAATCTTAGACTTTTGGTGTTATTGCAAGTGAATGGGGCCCATAGACTGTATATAAAAGACAGACAGCTTTCAGACACTATAAAACACAGATGTAGCGTCTAGATCTGAAAGGTAAAGCCAGTGTAGAGTGCCTTAAAACTGCATTCTGTCTCAAGCCGCCAGATGTGGTTGCAAAAAGACTTTCCATTCTATAGAAGCTTAAGCTTTTTTTTCCCCCCAACCAAGATGGTTACAATGAAAACAGTTGTCTTAAGGCTTCAAAACGGGACTTCATAACTGTGTTGCAAAGACTTCAGATTACCCAGAAAATCTCAGTCACAACTTTCAAGTCATTTTCAAGAATAGACCCATTATGCTTATTTGCTAAGAACTTGGGGTTAATAGGAAATGGATCAGCTCTGGTTTGACATTTTTGCTTTTGCCTTCTTTGATTTTTGGTGCTGGACAAGAAGGTGGAGCTGGGGCATAGCAAGAGTTAAGCCAAGACTCTGGTAAGGTTTCTCAAACCCAAATTGCATTTGTGTCCCCCAGAACTGCAACCTAAACCAACCAGAAGCCAGTAACAGGTATTAAATACAGCTAGTCTACTTTTAATGAGTTTAGCTGTACAATCAGGCCCGCCATGTGTCATGCTAATGCCCTGAACAAGATGATCTCTAAGGACTTCCTCCTCCCTTCTGCGCTGCTCTAATCTAATTGTACTGTCTTGACTCTCAAAAGCAGCTTCCATGCCTCTTCTACATAAAATTTTCTCAAATTTGTTTTATTGTTATGCTATTCCTACATTGTCTGCATAGCAGGTATTCAGTACTACCTAATGGCCATGTAGAAATAACAGATCATTACTGTTTCAACCACATTTAAGTTACTTAAACATCAACTATCATGACATCCTCATGGACAGTTTCTTTAATGCAGAGAATCACAATAGCAAATTACATTTGATCTCATAGATTAACATTAATGCAAATGTACATTTTTATCATCCTTTGATTGAATAGCTACTCTGAAACGAACACCTCCTCAGTCTATAGTTAGTAGAGGTTACCAGCTGAGCTTGGCTGGAAATTTTCTTTTTGCATGGTGGCTGGAACGTTTACTATTCAAAAGGAAATAACTGCTACTTGTCTGGGAAGTAAGATTAGTAACATTTAGGAACCTGAATTATGATATGAACCGCTAATGTTGACTTGCAAAAAAACAGAGTTAAAACAAAGTGTACCTGTCAGTAAAACAGTCAAACTTTCTATCTGTGTCTTTTACTAAACTCATAATCATTGTGGTAGTGAAATATGAATCACAAGCACAGCCACGCCCTAAAGAACACCTTAAAAAAGGTTTTAAAACTAACAATCGAGACCAATAACTCTGTTGAAAGGTCTTTTAACTCAGCTGAGAGTTAACTAATTTCTCACTGACTTCTATCCAATCGAACATGTTTCTGCAGCATCGTTAAAGAGGAGCAAGCAGTACTGAGTGGGAAAGGCTGGATTCCAAGATGAAAGAAAATCCCTTCAAAAGTGTAAATCATTGCATTGAGTTTCTGTACGATTTCTGTACAATTACAAAAAATTTGGGACGCTGTGTAAAATGTGAAGAAAAAAGGAATTTGCAAGTCTCATAAAACCTGTAAACATTTAAAATGATTAAACTGAGAAAATGAACCTTAAAAAAATAACAAGGTCAATTTGAAAAAAATGTTGGTACAGGGCTGTGATTACCACAGTGTAGCATCCCCTCTTTTTTTTTAACAACATCTGGGAACTGAGGAGAGCAGCTGCTGGACTTTTGAAGGAGAAATGTTGTCCCATTCTTGTCTGATAGAGGATTCTGCCTGCTCGACAGTCCTGGGACTTCTTTGGGTTTTCTTTGTTTTCTTTTTTTTTATTTCACGTTGCGCCAAATGTTTTCAGTTGGAGGCAGGCCAGTTCAGCACGTGGGCTCTTCTACTATTAAGCCATACTGTAGCAATAGATGCAGTATGCACGTTAGCATCTTCTTGCTGAAATAGGCATGCCTTCCCTGAAAAAGATGGGAGCGTATGCTGCTCCTAAACCTGCATTTACCCTTCAGCACTGATGTTGCCCTACCAGATGTGCAAGGTGCCAATTCCACAGACACTGAGGCACCCCCATACCATCAGAGCTGCAGGCGTTTGAACTGAGCACTGATAACAAGCTGGATGGTCTCTATCCTCGTTAGCCCGGAGGTCCGTCATCCATGTTTCTAAATAGAATTTCAAATTTTTAATTATCTAACCACAGAACAGTTTTCCCCTTTTCTTCAGTCCATTTTGCCCGAACTTTGGCCCAGAGAAGACAGCAGCTTTGTTCACATATGGCTTCTTTTTTGCATGTCAGTGATTTAACCAGTGTTTGTGGAAGGCACTGTGAACTGTGTTCACACAATGATTTCTGGAAGGGTTCCTGAGCCCATGGAGTGATTTCCACATCAGAATCATGCTTGTTTTTTATTATGGCAGTGCCACCTGAGGGCCCAAAGATCAGGCACTGATTTTTGGCCTCATCCCGTGTGCAGAGAGATCTCTCCATTTTCTCTGAATCTTTTGATAATATAAAATGTAAACAAGAATCTTGACTATGTAAGATATTCAAAGTCCTTGCAATTTTACATTGTGTATGAGCATCTCTAGTGTAGTGGTTTATACATTTGCCTAACAAACAAAAGGGCCCTTGTTTAATCCCAGGACGAGACACAAATCCCTTTGGGATTGCATCAGGAAGGGCATCTGCCAAATCAAACATATGGAGCTACCTGCTGCATAGACCCGTTGCAAATAAGGGAGCGGCAAAAAGTAGCTGTTCCATAATTTGTAGATGCACATTGGTGAATATTTACCCATCTTTACTTCTCTCTATAATGTCTCTATAATGCCTTTTTTTATACCCAGTCATGTTACTAACCTGTTGCCAATTAACCCAGTTAGATTTAAAATGTTCCTCCAGCTGTTTTTTTTTTTTAGTACTTTTTTCAGGCTTCTGTTGCCCCAGTCCCACCTTTTAAGATGTGTTGGTGTCATTAAGTTCAAAATGAGCTCATATTTTTCTTAAAAAGGTGCGTTTTCTCAGTTTGAGCATTTCATGTTTCTCTGAAGTAGCAAGAGCACACTGAAGAGAAATTAAATCACTCAATAAATCGGAACCTCAAATGCTTGTAAAGGATTCGATATAATGATTGCCAGCGATTCTTTATTCTTTATTTCTTTGAATGCACAACACAGAATGAATAGTTCTGCTCTTCTTCTGGTTCTGCAAAGCAAACTTTTTGTTGTTGCACAATTAGTGCTGAAGCAAAGTCATCCCAGTTTAGTCCTTTAGTGGAAACTAGGCTATTAACCAGAGTTGCCCTCCACTAAGGATCATTCAGGAGCACTCAGGGTCACATCTGGAGCAGGACTGCTGTGGCTGGCTGCTCCTTAATTGATTGCAGAATGGATTTCGCACATTTTGTCTTCTCCACTGGGATAGATAGATGATGACTGTGGTTTTGGACTTTGCTGGAGCAGATTACACTCACGTCTGTTCTGTTCTGACACCCAGCACTCAAAGCCACTCAGTTTGCATCAGTTCGAGTTTATATGTATGTTAGTGGGTGTGTTAGCATGTGAGAAAGGATACAGGGGGACTCTCAGATCTTCAGTTTGGAGACAAGTTTTTGTCAGGGGCTTGATAGAGCAGAGTTTATTGTTGCCTCCAATCAGCTGCCTTACCAGAGGTATCCATGGCAACTGAAAGAGTAAAAGTAAGGTTTGAGGTCTCCAGAGAATTTGGAAGAGACAGAGAGAAGGACTTTGTATTTCCACATAAGCACTCATTTCAAGAGCCGAATATGACAGAAAGGATATCAAAGGAGAGTGGGGAACGATCTGAGGAGAGATAAACACGCAGCCCACAAATACATAATGTAAGATCACTCAAACACTCCTCCATGCTCCTACATTAACAATGTGTCAGTGTTTATGTAGGAAGTACAATATATGTGCGCCTATATTCGCCACAAAATTAGACTGCAACACTTCAGCATTGTGCAAGCTTGAACTCGTCTTCTCAGGTTATACAATGATCTGCCTCCTCCTTTTTATTTAAAAATGCAAGTGATGCAAATGCAAAGGCGTTACCAGGCAGCGAGAGCCTACAGAAGTTAAAGTTCAAACCACAGAGTTCAATTTGGGACATTTTTCAGTCAAAAAAAGAGGTGCTGTGTTTTCCCATTTCATCTGGAAACTGAATATTATGTTGATATTTATGACAGCTTTTTGTTTTTGTTGGGCGGGAGACTGTTAAATTATATTTAAAAAAGACTTTTATTTTTATACAGCATGAGCGCACCGAATAAATTTGCCAGGAAGCATTTGCACATTCTTGTTTCCTTTAGTATTTCTGCTCTTTTTGGAAAATGCAAACTGAGCAGGAAGTATTTACTTTTATTTGGAACAAGTGTTAGCCACTGGGAGTTTTTATTTTATTTTTTTTTATTTATATGTTGTTTATGTCATATAATTTTGCATGGTCAATTTTAAAGATCTGATACAAAAGAAAGGCTGTTCAAACACAGCCTCAAGCCAGTTCTGGACAGTGAAAGAACAAACAGGCGGTTCACTGATGATCGAGCACCACTTCAGCTCTGAAAGCAAACGCAAAAAGTGTTTGATTGTGATTATCAACTGACTGGTTATTTTTATTCTGAAGGACACCTATAATAAGGATATTATTAAATATTAGCACTTAGAAACAATTAGTGAACAAATGAAACAAAATTACTGATCTATTCTTACACTGTGATTGGCTGACCACAGCAGATGGTTCAGATCTATTAGAAGATATAAATACACTCTAAAGAGGGGGTTTTCACTTCAAATTGTAATCTTGCAGGCAGCAAAGACAAAGGTATCCTTTTACTGAGGACTGCAGTGCAGACTGACAGTAGACAACAAACTGCCCTCAAGCCGTAACAAGTACGGACAGGCAGAACTGAACAAGCGGTAACAGGCTTAGACGACTCAGCAGATGATCTGTGAGAAAATAAGTAATGGCTTTCCTTTATGCATAGTGGGGCTGAAGAGCTGCTGCACTGACAGATGAAGGGATAAGTGAGGTATTGAACAGATACAGAATGGGAACTCTGGAGACAATAATACAGGTTTAGATCTATACTTCATGTATAACTACTGTATGAACCGTACATGAAGTACAGGTTTATATATTATATATAGGTTTAAATAGGGCTATACACTATTATTACCACTTTATTAGGTACACATCATGAGTGCCTGGTTGGACCCACTTTTGCCTCCAGAGCTGCCTTAATTCTTTGTGGCTTTGATTCAACCAGGCGCTGGAAACATTCCTCAAATATTTTGGTCCATATTGACATGATAGCATCACACAGTTACCATCTGAATGTTGCAGCAGGAATCGAGACTCATCAGACTGGCAGGGTTTCCATTGTCCACATTTGGTGAGTGCAAATTGTAGCCCCAGTTTCCCATTCATAGCTGACCGGAGTGGCACCCGGTGTGGTCTTCTGCTGCTGTAGCCCATGTGCTTCAAGATTTGACATGCCATATGTTCAAGGATGCTCTTCTGCATACAGTTGTTATGAGTCATTATTTGAGTTACTGTTGCCTTCCTATTAGCTTAAAGCAGTTGACCCATTCTCCTCTGGCAGCAACAAAAGATTTTGGCCCAGAAAACTCACTGGATATTTTCTCTTTTCAGACCATTCTCTGTAAACCCTGTGGTCTCTATGGATGGTTGGCAGGTAAATCCCAGCAGATCAGCAGTTTCTGAAATATTCAGACCATTCAGACCATCTGTAACTAACAGCCATGTCATGTTCAAAGTCACTTCCTCATTCTGAGGTTTGAACTTCAGCAGGTCATCTTAGCCATGTCTGCATGGCAAAATACATTGAGCTGCTGACATTTGATTGGCTGATTGGCTTGATTGGACAGGTGTACCTAACAAAGTGCCCAGTGTGTGTATATCCACACTGAGGGCTGAATGTGGGATGACGAACAGAAGGGAAACGAGGTGCAGGACAAAGCAATTCCACAAAAGTAAAGACAATCAGGGCACTCAATCAGGAATGAGGATGGAAACTAAAGACTAACTTTCAAAGTAAAACAGGAAATGAACAAAAAGTAACTAACACTAGAGAAAGCTCATATTAACACGCTAACAGAGAGCAAGGGAAGCACAAGGCAAGTGTTAGGCGGCGTTATCTTTTATCAACTGGTGTTTCATTGAGAACAGAAATTGAATGTTCAGTTTTGTCTAGTTTCTTTGTTTTGTTAATAAATAATTTTTTTGGGACTGTTGGGTCATTATTTTCAGGATTTTTTGGGTTTTATTTAATTTCAAGAAAAAAAAAATGAGAGTGAAGTGCTGCCATTTAAAATGTTCTACACCATTTCTCTTTATTTGGCTTTGTGCAGTGGAATATTTTCACTTTGAAACAGGAACCGATATCCCTGCACTGATGCCAAGTTGCAAATAGGTTGGTATCTATAATATCTTAGCACTGGATTTACATCAAATGGAACAAAGTGGCCTAGCATGAACTATGAATAACTGAGCTTTCAGATACAACCTGATGTGAGGCAAAGAGTAAACTATCTGGAGTTTTCAAAAAATTCTAAAGTGTAACATTGATAAAATATTTTTTGAACTATACATATATAACTATACATCTTTACCGGAAAGAACCACCAGAGCACACTGTGTTTGCTGCAGGTTCCTTGGAGAACTTGAGTGTCTTAATAGTCACACACATATTGCTACATCTAATTAATGCACAGTATTCATCTCACTCAGTATGGTTACCAATATGGTTCAATTATGCAAAAGAGCCAGATATGATCCCACTGTGTAATAAAGGCAAAGACACATGTAAGACTAAACAGCAGTAGGACTCTGTGTTCTCTGGTTGTTTCACTTTGTCTTTAACATGATAGAATTCGAGTCTTTGGTCGTCCATTGGCAACTAATTAATCAAAATCAAAGGGAGACAAATCCCGTAAACACAGACGAGCTGTAAGCTCGAATCCATAGGTGAGAGAGAGACAAGAAGAGGGGGAGAAAAGGAGATTAAGGGAGGCTTCTCCCCAGATGTCTACTTCCCACTTTCTTCTGGTAGACGTAATTAAGATTCATAACCCTGATCCTTTACTCTGTGTGGCTTCTCCACTGCTCACTCCATGCATCTCTAGTAAGAAAAAAAAATAGACAGAACCTGTACACCCACGCCAGAATTAAAATGGTGATGCAGCACTTGTTTTCTGTCAACAAGAGTGAGCATACTGAAAAAGAGAGAGAGAGCGAGAGAGAGAGAGAGAGCTCAAGAAGAAGAGGGAGAGAGAGCGAGAGAGTTCGGGCCGACTGCTGGTTGGTATTCCTGAGGCTTAGCCAGAGAGGCTGATGGTGCAGAGTGGACATCAACAAGGAATTTCAATGTGGATACAATGGCCTGCTGTTTTGAAACCATTTATATAGTGTCTTTAACTATAAACAAAAGTGGTGTAATAACATAAAATCTACACTGATTAGTAGTTGATCCCCATCATAAAATTTAAATTTAAAGCATGATAATTTCGCATATATTTAATTGAACCCTACTTAACTTGCTTGTTTTTTTTCTCCTATTATACTTATAAGACAATAAGGCAGATATGTTTTTGAGTCATTGCAGCTGAGTTTTTCAAAACTACCCTTTGAACGCCACAGACTGGTGCCACTTAGTTCCCCTTCTAGTCAAGAGGAGGCAAACATTTCTGCAGCTCTTATTGTTTGAACAGAATTATCTATTGTGACCTCTGTTTCCATCTGCTGTTAAGAAAGTGAGAATCCATTTTCACTCAAATGAAATCTGTCAGTGATATTTATGACTATTACTCACCAGTGAGTTCACCTGTTTAAGTACAAAAATCAGTTGGGGAGATGACTTTATCACTGAGATGTGAGAGAGGTGAGATGAAAGAATCAGTAGTTTGGAACTGAGCCGCCAACACGCAGCACAGTTTCAGTCCCAAGGTCAGCCAGGCAGCCATAAGCATCTGGATCCAGCCTTTCTCAAGGGGGAAACCTAGCTCTCTCTAAACCCGATTCACTCAATAAACAGCTGGATTATTACATAACATGGTAGGGGCTAAATTGCCTCAAGTTCTTTGAAAAACCTGAAAAAAAAAAGATTAGGCAGACTTCTAATTTGCTCGTGCAGTTTGGAGTTCAACAGTCAGTGACAATGATGCGAGTATGTTCATCTACCAGGGCCAAAGAGCTTCAAGGCTGTCAAGCCCCGGCTCAACAATTTTCAATTCCTTAATAATTTATTGATGGCGGGCAGTCAAATTGCATATCAATAATGTAGAAGGGCTCAGTACAATGTTGATACAAAATACCCTTTCTGTCGGGCTCATTCATGCTCACAGACCTGCAGACATATGTACTGTGTTTAGTCCCACGTGGTCCCACTGCATGAATACAATCTGCATCTGCAAGCTGTGGAAGGCTAGTTGATGATAGAGCATCTAAGAAAAAAAATTATGCCTCTCATGTTTTCATGTTTCAGGATAAAGCCTCAGAGGAGAAGAATTAAGCTTTTCATGTGGGGGCTGGGACAGAACAGCAGATAAACTACAAAGAAGAACAATGGCAAATCAATCAGTGTGTAAACTGTAACAATATATATTCTTTATATTACTGCACGTTATTTCTGAGCATACATTCCAAAAAGAAAAATTAAAGTTTGCACACATACATTTTCTCCAACACTTATCTTGGTCCTCGATTGGGCCGCTATAATGTGTGTTTGGGCATGAGCCAATCACGCTTGTAGGACAAATTAAGTGACCAATGGCGGATTTCCATCTAGGTCAGCATCTTTTATTCAGGAGTCATGCGTACACAGTTACATGCCATCCCGCCTTGGGGGCCCTGCGGAGACCCACTCTGCCATAGAGAGATGGTCCACCATTTTGTTCTGTTTTGAAAATGATCTCCATGCATGAGATTTGCTGGGGGGCCCGCAAGCTCTTCTCTTTGTTGTGCATCCCAGTTTGGATTTGTGAGTGTGTAGAGTGTGTGCATGTGTAAGGGTGTGCAGCCATGGTGCCGAGCTGCATTTGTGCATGAGCGCACACATGCTTGTGTGTGGAAGAATGTGTTTAATGGGGGCTTTTTGCTCAGTGCAGGGGCAAATACGATGCTGAACAAGACATGCAATGCCCATTCTGTGGATGAAACTGTGGTGGTCTGCTGCTGAGCTGAAGAATATCACTCGTAGCATTTCAAACTGGCTGTGGTCTTCATAGAAATGCACACATTTCAGTTCATACCTTCATATGTGCAGTAGATTTCTTATATTTTTGTAGATGAAGAAGGGTCAGGGGTTAAACATATATGAAGGTCATTCCTTGAACTGTGCCTCACCCTGCACTGTGCACCACCATTCCCAGTATTTAGGCTTTTGTAGGAGACTTTTCCCTCGGAAGGAAACCTCTGCATCAGTTGGCATGCTGTTAAAAAATGCACTAATCTATGAAAAAGAAAACTATGTATACAAGTGGCTACAAATGTAAAGTTGATTTTAAAGCTTTATGATGCCACTGCACCAAAATGTAAAAAGCTGTCTCTCTCAGCCGTTGGTTTCTCTCCACAGACTTAAAGCAGCAACAAAGCAACTAGACAGAGAGACGGAGAGTGAGCGATAGAGGGGGGGGGAGAGAGAAAGAGAGAGAGAGACAGGGAGACTGGGGAATGTGGTTGCTATAGTAACCATCTGGTGGGTCTGAACTGTTTCTCCCTGGCATTCATTTCATCATATCCAGCCCATCTCTCTCTCACTCTCTCTCTCTCTCACTCTTTCTCTACGTCTACTCTCACTTTTGTTTATCCCTCTCTTTTTTCCCCTCCATCCCTCGTATCTCCTCATCCCCATCTCGTGCCACTCTCCCACTCGTTCCAAGCCGCCTGCCTTCCTCCTTCGCTTCCTCTCTCTTCTCCAGTTCTCCTCACTTTTCGTTGCGAAGCAGTGAGCGATAGAGAGTGTTTAATGTTAATGCGCAGTGGTCATTCCATCTCTGTCTTTTTGGCTGTCTGTCCATTTTTTATCACCCTGCCCTGACAGATCCATCTGTTAATCCTGGACCTTTTCAAAAAAAGAAAAAAAAGAAAAAAAGAAAGAAAGAAAAAAAAAGAACACCATTCACAGAGCCAGAAATTTGGGCTGGATTCAGGTTTTGGGAGATGAGCAGAAGCTGGATTGATATCTAAGAGAAAACTTGCTTGAACGATTGACGTCATCTGTAATCACGATTTAGATGCAACCAAAGTTGGTTTTACCATCATATCATAGGCAGAGTTGTTTGTTTTTTGTGTTTTTTTTGGCTACAGCTCTCTTTAAAAATGTGACGTAAAACTCCACTCAGGAGCAAACTGAATATTCCGGTGTGGGATCTAAAGGGATATTTATTTTATTTTTCCAGCCAGACCTGACTGCATTTCCCCCTTTCCTTCTTATCAGCAGTTGTCCTTGTGATTTCCCAGCAGAGTCTCAATCACCAAGAGGATACCTGATCCTGTTGCCAAATAAGCCTGCCCGCCGCTCAGATACATGTACGCACTGATATTTTTGTGTGCACACACCCAAAATAAAAAGAAACAACACACTCATGCATACCCACACAAATACACACATGCAGTGGAACCAAATGCAAATGCTGCCTCAGACATTTGCATGCACACACATTATATTACTGAGCCATGTAACACCCACTGATTCACGCCATAAATAAATAAACAAAAAAAAGAGAGGGTGATTTTTCCCAGGGAGTGGTTCAGCATGTCAGGTTATGGTGGGTATTTCCCTGCCAGAAACAAAGGTCAGATTCAGGAGTGCAGTGGAGAGCAGCATAGTTTGGGATTTCCGCAGGGACAGCCGTGTGAGAAACTGTCAGGCCGGAGTGTGTGCGCAGCTAGCAGTGGGTTTGCAGGGTGTGGTTTCCCCCCCCTTTCTGCCGGCGACCCGTGAATGCTCTCTCTGCCATTCTTTCTGGCTTGTCTCTCCCTGTCCTTCACAGTGCTCCTCTTCTTCCTCTTTCTGCCTCGTCTTCTACACCTGTCGGAGCTTATGTAACCTAACAGCTATGCAGAGCTTGACTTTCATCTGCCCCCTTTCACAGCACTGGTGATTACTTTCTCATGAGTGCTCACTACAAAACCCGACTGCCACAATATTATCCAAATAGTAACTGAGCAAATTAAACTTCCCATCACGATTAATGATCATAAGGGGGAATCTGCTCATGTGCCATTTTGAGCATCTTTTAGCAGTGATGGCCACCCAGGAAAAGTCTGATAAATATCTGCTGCACCTCCGTGATCAGCATCAGGACTTTGCTTCTTTCTCTGCTGAACTATATATACTTTATAAGAGAGAGAGAGAGAGAGAGACAAAGTCCCAAATTGAAATGCAGTGTGAAAGCAGGTTGTAGAAATATAACTTCCAGAGTTAAAAGGTTAGAAAATCTTGTTTTGGGGGTAGTCAGCAAACTTTATCAGTCTTGACCAGGTGATCCTATAAATGCAGCTTTCATATCAGAGTGATCATTGAGATTAAAGTTAATTTAGATAATATTTTAAAGTAACTGCCCAAATAACTGCACAGAGACATTTTAAGACTTTAGGGGGTCTCTAGCCAAAGCTAAAACCTCAGTCTGAGGCAATGCTGCACACTTATCTGTGAGGATATGTTAACTATATAAGCTGGCAAAACCAGCACAGTGGTGAGGTGGTTAGAACTGTTGCCTCACATCTAGAAAGTCTGGAGGTTAATTGGTGATTCTAAATTGCGGATAGGTGTGAATGGTTGTCTGTATCTGTGTTAGCCCTGCAACAGGCTGGGGACCTATACAGGGTGTACCCTGCCTCTCGCCCTATGACAGCTGGGCTCCAGCGACCCTGAACAGGAGAAGCGGAAGAGAATGGATGGATGGATAAACTGGCAAGAATAAATGTGTAATCTAAACTGGCTACATGATTTCTATTGTGATGACCAGCACAATGTGCCCCTCAGAGGGACGTCAACAATGAGTGGTACTATTTATCTAACATTTTGACATACCTGTACTTCAAAATTTTTGTGAAAGACAAATGACCAAGTTTATTATTGTTAACTAATCTTAAAAACAAATCTAGGTGTGAAAAGCCTTTGAGGTGCACCGAAACAAACGATGAAAGACATACTTCGGGAACAAAAAAACTAACTCTAAAACTGATACTCTTACAAAACTCACTGAAATATAATAAAAATAGACTAAAAAGGTCTTTAGTTTTAGTCTTTCAACACAATAAGAATGTGGAGTCATTTCTGCACGCGTTTCTACAGAATAACTGGGACGTCCACACGACTCTGAGTCAGCGTCCTCCACAGTGTCCTGTTTGTATCGTGGCACCTGTGTTGAGCTTCTGCCACTTACACAGGCACTCCTACATAATACAGGTAAATAATAATAAAACTATGAAAACTGAAACAAAATCCACTCTAGAAACTGTAATTAAACTGATTAGAAAACAACAATTAAAAAGGAAATATAAAATATTAACTAATGTAAAAATGTTGAAGTCTCACCACTTTGCTACAAAGTTACACAAGGACAGCTTCATGATCAACATCTGTTGGAACAAATTAAGAACATGAACAAACACAGTTATAAACCTCTACGCTTGTCAGTGAAGCGACGTGATTGGCTCATATGTTTGCAGTTTGACTGCTGATTGATTCTTTTGGGTGCGGGGATGGGACAACTGCCATTTCTGCTGTTGTAGAATCATGCCATAGATTTCTATTTGATTTTTAGTCCACCACCTCAGCTTTAGAAGCCAGATGTTTAAAAGATCTGTATACACTAATAAAGCAGCAAACCTTATCAGAAGTCCTTAAAGTTGTCAAAAGTCATTTTTACACGTTTGGCAGAATCTTACATCAGATGCCCTTCCTGGCGAAACCCCAAATGGGATTTCTGTCTCCAGCTGGAATTGATCCAACAACTTTCTGCTTGCCAAATGAATGGGTTAACCACTACACTGTACAACCAGGTCACAGATATATACAAGTGATAGCTTTAATTCTAGCTCTTTTACAGAAAAAATGATGGGAACCAGCAATAATTTTTTTGGACCGCTGCCCTTAAATATATTCTCTTGGTTGTGGTTTACATGGTGCAAAAAATATTTTTATGCAAACTGAGCTGTTATTTATTACTTTGCACCTACATGAATGCAGGATGTCTCGCAGCTTCCTCTCAGTTTTGACACTTCACAAATCTTTACATGACTTAAAACTTGCTGAACTCGGTTAACTATTAGGTCCAAATTAAGGAAAAACGCCTGTGTTTCTTCTTAAAATAACTTCACAGATTAATCATGTGTACTTTATTTATTTATTTTGATTTTTTTTGATTCATATTCAGCAACTTGTGGGAAAACAGAAGAGAAAACAAAGCTTTCTTCTTGTTGCAGCTATAGTAGTTTCCTATGCTTGACTGTGTACAGCAAATGATTGCTGCTTCTGAGTACATTCCTTGGATACTGTATATCCCTAATATATGTTACTATTGGTAAAGCTTTTTATTCCCCTTGTATTGGCTGCTTCCCTTTTAACCTCCTGTACCTAAATGTAGTGGATTGTATTCATATGTGAAGCTATTCTTTGGTTGCAGCTCACTTACCTTCATCAAGACTCACACATTAACCTGAGGATGCAGGGTCACCCAGGAAGCACCCACACAGCCATGGGGAGAACACGAGCATGGGTCCCAGCTGACCAGTGGATTCAAACCCAGGACCTTCTTGCTGTGAGGCAACAGTGCTCACCACTGTACCAGTGTGCCACCCTAAACCAAATCACCTAACCTAATTGGGAGAGGTAAAAATTATCTACTTACTTGAGTACTTGATATTCACATTAATACATCTGAAGCTTTTTTATACACATCTACTATAGCATTTATCCATTTTATCTTCTCCGTTCAATTTTAGGTCACTCAGACTCTAATGGTTTGATTGTTTGGGAATAGCTTGAGTTTTACTTAACACTAAGCAGAACCAAACCTAGTCCAACTCATCACATCAAGCTTCTGCTGCATAATTTTCTATGAAAGGACACAGACAATGATAAACAGTAGCCCCCTAAATGTAACATCCTCTGATGCTTTGTGAGGGGATAGACTCTTACTGCAGTAGGCACCACTGTCATGGTTTACTGCCATCTTGGAGGGGCTATTTTGGCAGGATAATGTGGTCACACCACAGAGTGAATAGGGGGTCTTGTGAGAAGAGGGCAGAGATAAGAGAATGGAGAACATTCCATTAAAGCTAGCGATTGTATCAAGCTGAGGCTCGGGGAAGACTATTCTGCACTGAAGCCCACCGCAGCACCCGTCGAGTGCAAGGTGCATCTGTTACCATGGTACCCGGCGCAGGCAGCCCCTTTCATGTCTGTCAAGATGGGGAGGGAGAGAGACTAGCAATATGTTAGTCTCGCCTGCAGTTGGAGCTGAAATGGACATGCAAGTGCCAACGTTTGTTTGTATGCGCATGCTTGGATGTATGCGTTTGTAGCACAGATCCAGGCAGCCCAAGTTTAAGATGCTGTATGCTGACAGAGGCTCGTCACACAACATGAATCATTTAGTCACCATAGCAGAGCTGGAAATGTCACATCTCATCAGTGTTCCTCACGCCTTGGTGCCCCTGCACCATTTACATCTCCGGCAGTGGAGTTAAGGGAGGACTTGATTAAAGAGAGAAGCTGAGATTTTAAATGCAAACAGACATTTATTGCATTGGGAAGCAGTGGTGTACATTTTCCCCACAAAATCATTCGCAGTACTGTAGCACTTCATGAGATCAGTCTGTTGTGCAGTTGTCCAAGCAGTGTCATCAACTCTCCTTTCGACAACTCGCTACAAAGTTTGCATTTCAGCTCTTTGATGGGATTACTTGCTCATCATTCTTCCCATTTCTGTCTCCTTCCATATCTGATTTTTTCCAAGAGGATGCTACTTTCTCACAGTGGAAAATGCTGACTTGACCTTCCTTGGCAGCCAGATAGGCAATCCAATAACAACAGGAGAAACTGTACAAGGAACATGTTCAAAATGTCAGCCAAGCTATCTGCTATTGTCATTATCTTTCTGATACAAAACTATATTTTTTGTGTTTTTGCTACAGTTTTAAAACAGTTTAACAAAAAAAGCAACATCAAGTACATCATTCCTTATTGTAAACCACAATCAACACTAACAGTAAATAGTACTTTGTCATAATCTTTATTACAAGATATTAGGCCACTGTACAAATCAGTGTGAATCGTACAGTACAACGCAGAGTTAAGACTGTTTCTCGAGGTTTGTCATTCAAAGCTGTATACGAGGTGCTTCAAGAATACACAAGATTTTCAGAATTATCTGCCATGCATGCATGAGTTTATATTTGCCATGCATGAGTTGGTATTTCAGTGTTTTAAGAAAGAGCCCTAAAAAAATGGCAACCCAACAAAACAACTGAACTCAATGAGTAAATGTATAAAGCACAAAAAAAGAACAAGTCATCCGGTACAGTATATCCCTCATGAGATTTGGCACACACAATAATGCACAATGCAATATAAATAGTTCTTTTTTTTTTATCAATAAGGTGTGTACAGTCAAGTTACAGTATCAACCAATCCAGGTGAAAGCCTGGGAAGCTTACAAACAGGTGGGAGATACACGGTATATAAATGACTCATTAGCTGCAAAGTATGGTAACAAAAAACACTCAGGCAACATCAAGAATTGTTAAGTGAAAAAAATATCACTCGTTTGCTCACAGTTTTCTCAACATACAAAAGAAACACTCCCTCAGGCCTTAAGTCACTGCAAAAGACATATTCCCAAGGATCAATAATAAATAAAGTCTTCAACACGGAACAAACCAGTTTACCAATTCCCACTTTGTGCAAGAAAATATGGGCTACCCTTTCCATATTTACAAACTGCTATTCATTTGCCCTCGTTCAAAATGAAGAGCAGAACGAATGGTACCACAGGTTTGATTGATAAGATATAGGAGAACTGTGTGCTTTAGTTTTTATATTAGATTTATTTCTGTATCCTGTCCCTGATTTCTGCATTTCGACAGCGCTGCCTCCTGCCTTCACCCCCCCCCCCCCCCCCCCCCCCCCCCCCTTTTTCCCCTTCCCCCCCCCCCCCTTTG
>VUQJ01003052.1:11970-22517 GCA_015108635.1 Andinoacara biseriatus | reverse complement strand
GGGCGGGGGGGGGGGGTGGGGGGGGGGGGGAGGGGGGGGGGTCTCATCTTGGTGTGGCGTCTTGAAAATTCAACATCGACCGACACGCGGGTGTTAAAGCCCAGAATCATTAGTGTTGCAACTGTATGAGCAGAAGTGATTTGTGCATGCATGAGAGAGTAAGCCCATGCAAAGAGAAAGAATAACCATGAATGCGCATCAGTGCCTCCGATGCATATTTGGGAATGTGCAGGTGTGAATATGCGCGAGTGTTTGCGGTGCACCTACAGGTGCAATTCTTATATGCGTTTGTGTTTGCCATGTTTGCCCATGCTGTTTCTGTGCACTACTGTACATACAACTCTGTTTATCCGTCTGTACGTGTGTCTCTGCATGTGTGTGCCACCACAACTGAGCCTCAGTTTTCAAGGACTATCTAATGAGGTATTGTCAGGGATGCAGGACACGAGAAAGCACAAACACAGCCAACCTGACGTGATCATGCAAACACAAAAATCTCCATCACACTGCATATAAAACGCGATTAGCCATTCGTTTGGGAGGTGACAATCAGCACAACTCTGTTGAGCAACATTCAAAAGGCATTTAGCAGCACGCACTGCGCATCCAACTTGTGTTGCAATGCGAATAGAATAATTAAAACACACGCGCGCACACACACATTATACACGCATGCAAAGAGCACACTGGTTGTGATCATACAGTCTACTTAACACCACGTAAAGACAACAATGTTCCCGATCTGGTTTCACGGGCAAATACCGTTAAATACGGTGCACCAGTAGCCGATGTGCGCATTCACCACATCACCATACAAGCGAAAACGCCTTAATTATATAATTACCCCGTTTGCTCCTGCCTATTTGTCCGAGTTTCGGCGGACGTTTATTCTGTGAGCCACTGAAGAAGTTGTTGGTGTCTTGAAGACGACAGGTGAAGGAAAGGTGTCCCTCGTCGCCCTCATTTCCATAATGACTCATTTTTTCTTCGTTGAAAGGCAACACTTCCGACATCTCCAAATGCGTCTTTATCACGAAGGCGCACAAACTGAAATGTATAGCTCGTCGCCAAGCTTGAACCGGGTCCTTTGTAACAAACAAAAGGGGAAAATAAACAATAGAATCTGCTGGCACGACCTAGCCCTTTCTGCTTACCCCGAAGACACGCGTCTGTCTCCGTAGGTGCGCAACAGAAATATCAGTAAATCAAAATGTCCTCAGTTTCCCTGCTCTTAGAGGTTCGGCAACATTGTTCAAAAAAAATTCCACAGGCTCTCTCTCTCTCTGCGCGTATTGCTTTGGAAATGGAGGCGCGCGTACAATAGAGCCGCGAAGCGCCCGCTGGTTTTGAGCGGCTGAACCCGTCGCACGGAAAATCTGAGGAAGAAATGCAAATTGAGGAGCGATGCAAAACACGGATCCCGGGGAGACCTGGCGAGGGAGCTGTTCGGGGGTTTTCTGGTGCAGCCCAGAGAAGCGTCCAGTTGGAGTCGTGGTGTAGCCTACCAATGGTCCACTCTCCGGGATCTAGATGCAATCAAACAAATGGCGATTTTAAATTCGAAGATGGCACATAAATGAGAATCGATTCAGATATTTGTGGTGGTGGTGGGGGGGGGACCAAATTGCGCCACCAATTGACGAGCAAGAAATATGAAAATCTCAAGCTTCTTTTAGAATTTTTCAAATTTTTTGGTAGGTTTCACGAGTTTTAAGAGGACGTCAGACCTCACCAGAGGATGGCAGTCTCTTCACAGGCTGGGATGGGACTTTTGGCCCTGTGGCGCACGTTTAGTTCGCGCTGAGGCCCTGTGCTGTTTTCACTTTATCGCCACTGCATATCAGCATTTTTTTTTTTGTCAAAAGAACAGCCATTAGCAGTTTAAATAATAATCCATGTTACAGATTCGATGGAGTTCCAGGATTTTGTTATATGATATTTATGATTTGGCTAAATATTAAGTAGATCCTTCCCCCAAAAAAGAAAGAAAATGCAACTAATTAATTTTCTCTAGAAATAAACATTGATAACACAATTATTCATAATACACATACTAATAATAGGATCCACCTTGAAAACATTTAATGTTCGTTTAACGCACAAGGTCTAAAGCAGCCTGAATTTTTTTTTTAACTACCCACCGCTGTCTACTGTTTACATTAATCTCACCACTATAGATATGTCAGTACAATGGACTGTCTTACAAAACAGATAGGGCATGGAGAAATGGACAGGTATTCAGTCTTGAGACAGATTATCCTTTTTCAGAGGAACTTCCCCAAATATCATTACACAGACAATGAAATGAAAAATAATATCAGAGTCTGCAGCAGAGCTGACTTTTATGTGCCGTCATGACACACCCGCTCCCTTTGGACTTGAGGAGGCAATGATTTTATCACAGGATCCACCTTTCATATGAGAGCATCTCAAAGAACAATATTTTTAACAATCTGTGGTTATATTGCCATCTGAACTGGCTTTTGGTAATAAAGCTCCCAACTAATTAAGAAGAGTAACCCAGTAAGCGAAAGTAGAGGCAGCAGTAAACCCTTGAGAGTGCTGAATTGTGAAAGGGTACATTTTGTTTCTGATTTTTTCTTTCTTTCTTTTTGTTTTTTTGTTCTTTTGTCTACAAAAACAAGTATGTCTCATGCTTACTTTCTGAATAAGCTTGGTAATGGGTGGTGTGCTTACCTTATGCTGAACTTGACTTAAGTTTCTTCGTGGAATAATGTTTTTATCACTGGTTAAATTAGTATTTTTTTTAATTTTATAAAATGACCACCACAAGACTTAAATGGGAACTGAAGGTAGAAAGAGTGAATAAGGGAGATACCATGCAACCAAAGGATGCTACATGGTCATGCTCTCAACTGTGAGCTGTGGGGGCCTCAAAATACAAACAAGTGAAACCTCTCTCCTGAAAAGACCAAACCTTTCTACCTTTGGCACAGATTATGTTTAGATACTTGTTATTAGGTACAGTGAGTTCTCTTGGTGAAAATGCCTTGTTGAGAAGAATGGGCAGACTGCTTGGAGCTGATAGGAAGGCACCAGTGAGTCAAACAATTGTTGGTTATGACCAAAGTATGCAGAGGAACATCACTGAATGCGCAACACATTGAACCTTGA
Organism: Andinoacara biseriatus; assembly: GCA_015108635.1. Classification (NCBI taxonomy): domain Eukaryota; kingdom Metazoa; phylum Chordata; class Actinopteri; order Cichliformes; family Cichlidae; genus Andinoacara; species Andinoacara biseriatus. Next base: position 19,382 of record VUQJ01003052.1, on the reverse strand, counting down.
AGGCCACAGTAGCAGAAGATCACACCAAGTGCCACTCCTGTCTGCTTGGATCAGGAAACTGAGGCTCACCAAATTTGGACAATAAAAAGACAGTAAAAGATTGGGAAAATTGTGCCTGGTCTGATGAGTCTTGATTTCTTGTGGTGGAACAGGAGATTCTCAATATGCATTCAATATGGACCAGAACTGATTGTTGCCACTTAGTCCTGACAGAACTCCCCATCAACCCCAAAGTGTTTTATTGGAATGAAAGGTTCATTTATTTATTTTACAAGCTGTGAGCTCTGCTAAAGTTACATTTACAGTAACTGTAAAAGATGGAAATCATGATGAATCCTATAATTCATTAGACAATCAGTATTCACAAGTAGATCATTTTAGACTGTCAGATGTTTATTTATATTCAAAAGATCATCATCTAAACAGAACTGCTTCCTATCCATGTTAACTTAAGGGAATATCTCCTTTTGGGCAGAAATGACTGCTCTTATTATCTTAAGTTCATCATTATCGCCACGGTTTGAAGCAACGCAGATATGACCCGTAGATGGTTTGATCTATCCATCGGCGGAATCTGGACACAGCCGTGTAGACTCCGGGAAACTTAGCATCCCCACAACCATTGCCCCAGGATACCACACCAAAGACCCGTCTGTCACACACCAGCGGCCCACCAGAGTCTCCCTGTAATGGATAACAATAACAGCCGCTATCAGTTACCGTGTCACAATGTGACTCTTAGAAAAGCTTTCTGTTACCATAGTATTGATGTAAAGCTGCTTTAATATCTGTGGCGTTACTTGATACATGAAACAAGAGTCAGAGCACAGGGCCCATAGGAAGCTGTTTCAAAAAGTGTTTACTTCTCAGGTGGGTCAGATGTCCCAGCTATTGGTTACTTATTTAGGATTGTTAGTCTATTTTTAATTCAAGCACAATATCATGCAATTCCCAAAATGTATAAATGTACATTTGCAGATGTTTTATTAGCATTATATAAAGAAATGATGGCTGGCTTAAGACTTTTGCACAGTACTGTAACTCATGCACAATATGTTTCACATATGAAATATTTTAGGATACAGTCATTAAGGCAAATTACAACTAGCCAACATAGTATAGATTTAAACTTGACGGAGTGTGGGTGGATGTGTCTGTCTGCTTTTCCATCAGGAAAGTTCTGAGTTAGTGAAAATCTCCTCGAGTTGCTCGAGAAAAAAAATCCAACACACAAAGTCTTTGGTTGTCAAACACACAGGTTTTACATAGAGTACATTTTGAACTAGTTAGTCACTACTTTGGCTAAGGTGAGACATCACCTTCTCACATATCATACATTGAATTTCATGTAAATTGTTCTCTCACAGCAAAGGCTGGGCTGAAACTCTTTCATGATACAAATAACCAAATCATAGCGTGCTTATTTTTGCAACTACGAAAGAGTTTACAGCAAAATCGCAGTCAGGTTTTCAGTTGCGGTGCTATTTCAGGGTTGCTTTTCGATCTCCTCTGTAACTATCATAACTGCAATAATGTTTCAGGACAAACAGGCATGTCTTCTTAATAAAAGTGCAAACCAACACTGATATGATCAGCTGTATCCTTCCACTGTCAGGGGAAAGAGGTTTCCAAAACCATGTTATTGTTTTGCTCTTAAGTGAAATGGTGAAAATAGGATCAGCTCGTGCTGTTTGATAACCACAACCGGGACCTCTGAGAATGTATTATTTCAGAATGAATTTCTTGCCTTTTCAAAAAGATCAAATGAACATGCTTGTCACAGTGGGCCACAGTGGTGTACAACACTCATTTACCTTGCAGCTGAAACCTTTAAATCATTTTTTTCAGATTTGTAAATGGTGGTACCTTTATCCTTTGTACCTTGCATGCATCTTTGCCTCCAGTGCTGTAGCCAGCGCAGATCATGTTTGCTGTGATGTTTCCATTAAAGGAGTCACTGCTGTTACACCTTGCAGTTGAGACAATGGGCACTGTGACTGTCCTGAGCGTGACAGGCGCCTGGCCTCTGTCCAGACTATTGTAGCCCCACCCTGACACCCGACACACGTGGCCTTCAGCTACACCTGTGCCCTGCCTGGGAAGAGGCGCCAGCGACACGTATTTGTTCAGAACCATGGGAGCCCGCAACTGGACAGAAAATTGGACACATGGATGTGTTAAAAAAAAGTTATGTAACAATTAAGGGCTTAAACCTTAACATGCACAATACTATTTTAATGATTAGTGATTAAATTGGAGAGAATTCGTGTCTGTACTGAATTGCTGTTTGTGTTTCCAGTCCTCAAACACCACTTCAATCAAACACTGGTAACTTTACCGCACTGTTCCTGCAGTACCTTAATGAGCATGATGTCTGCGTTGTTGGTGCTCCTGTTGTACAGTGGATGGGTGACCAAGCTGTGGGGTTTAGCATACTGCTCAGTACCCTCGAAGATGTTTACCTTGTAGTCGCCTGCCACTATCATCATTTGCTCTGTCCTAAAACACAGTGCATTCCATCTTGCATCACATTCATCAATAAATAAAGCACAAAACAGATGGTCACTGAGATTTAATGATAAGCTCTTTGAAAGAGGAGACAAAAGAGGCCTTTTGCTTAATCCCACAAATAATATGAACTTAGTTTGCTTCTTGTTTTGTCTTTGAGAATAAATAGTTTTTGTATTTTACTCAGTTCATGAATGACAGTAATAAAATGACCGGAATACAAAGTCAAACTCAAAGTGTGCACAGGGGTTGATCGTAACCACCATGAACTGCTTGTCTGCCGGTGAACAATGGCTCACTGTGAGCAGGCAGGGATGGGGACAGAGTGACAGAAATATGGCCAATTTCCTAGATCCAGACAAGATCACACTTCACTGTCTTGCTCAGTGATGTGCCAAGGTCAGCTGACTAAACCGCATCTGTGTGCTGTTTGACTTCCCACTGGCCTGCGTAGAGGTTGAGTTTGTGTCCTGACGTTACCTACCCACAGCAGAATGAATGTTTGTGTTTAGGCATCTGTTGGGACCATCTGCTCGCAATAGCAAATCATGCCAAGTTAACTCTAAACCACAGTGTACTGAAAAAATGCCAGAGAAATGTTCCTGTCCGTGCAAGTGTTTCAGAATTATGATGGAAGTTTACTCATACTTGATTTGTGGCTGATGATCGTTTCTTTTGACAGCTACATCTGAGTTCATAAAAATGATGCACAGAATGTGCAGCGCCTGTATAGCTGACCATCGGCCACGAGTGGACATTCCAGGCTGTGGTTGTGTAGATAACCTAGCTTGTGTTAAACTGACTGTAAGCGTGAATGTGACTGTGAATAGTTGTCTGTCTCTTGTGTGTTAGCCCAGTGACGGATTGGCAGCCTGTCCAGGGTGTACCCTGCCTCTCATCCTAACACCGATGGGATGTGTTCCAGTCCCGCTTGCAACCCTGAAGTGAATAAGAGGAAAAAAAAAAATGGATGGATGTTCACTACATACCAGTGTGCCTGTTGGGAACTCCCAACCTCTAACCTTTATATAATGATAAAAACTGAGAGGAGGGCTGTGCCCAATAATATTTGCAATGCTCCCGAAAACTTTAGGTCATTATTGGAGGTGAGGAATGGAGCAAAAAGCTTTTTTTTCCCCTGCGTGTCACTGAACTAAGCAGGGTTTAAAAATCTCTTTAGAACTCTCTTTTCAAGTTGTTTACTTTTAATATGGCAAAATCTGATGTCCACTCCACAGCAGCTATGAAAACGTGTGGTCAGTTAGCACTGAACGGGCTAATGGTAACATTGGTTTTACAGGTATGTCTGCCATTCAGGATGATGCAAGTGGTAAGTTATAACTTAGATGATCTTTATGGATTTCATTATCTGGGAGTGAAAGATGAAGGTTTAGTCCATGCTTTAGTTTGTAAATTATTGAATCCACTGACTGATAAACCACAGTTGAATTTTTTTAGACACATGTAAGAGACATGAAACTTTGCAGCAACAACCTATTGGAAATGACAGATCTTGAGCATTCTTACCCGATATTACAGTGTGCTGCAGTCAGCACCCAGTACCTGTGAACTAGTGATCCACCACAGAAGTGTTGGCCGCTGGTGCTCTGCAGTGACACAAGGTATTTGATAGAATTTGGTGCAGCGGCGTGACCACCCACTATACGGCCCTGCATGAGCACACGGCCTGTATGGAAACATTAGCAAGGCAAGAAAGGAACATGATTGGGACCGACATTTTTGTTTTCAGTCAGTCTTCAGAAATTTCATAAATCTATCAGTGAGCAGGCTTTAAAACAGATCAACAGATTTCATGCTTCCATCGGACCCACTTAATATGCAACCTGCATGGATAGTAAGTTACTACAAATTTAATCTGCAGACACATGACCACTAGTTATATGACAGTAACTTGTCTGATATTTTGGATGTGTGACATTCATGGTGACAATGTGGGATCAAGTGAACAAGGCCCCAATCACACAGGCTTAGAGACGGGTTCATGACCATCTAGCAACCAATTGGGAAAAATTAATATTCTCCAACTAATTGCAAGTGGTTGTTAGAGGTTGATGGCAGTCACTGGGAAAATGATTGCTAAAGCCAGAGTCACACAGGCTTACGTGCTGGTCAGTGACCTCCTGGCAACCACCTGTTGCTAGGGAAATATATGTGGTCCCCATCCAGTTGGTAAAAACCTCCTTGTATTTGCTTTGATCCCAAGCAAATTATTGCGGTCGTAGTTTGAATGGAAAGTGATGGACATGTCTGCAAACAATGTCCAGCTGCTCTCTGAGCTTTAGTAAAACTGTGAAAAGTGCAACACACACCAGAGGCAACCGCGGCACTCTGCTGGCAACCCAAAAAATCACTAAGAGATTTTTGGTCCGGCACCTTCTTTGAATCAGATTTCACCCAGTGAGAGCCAGAAACTTTCAGGAACTACTACCTACCAGTCAGGGAATACCTAATTTCCCCTCGCAACCAGTGGTTGTATCACATCCAATAAATGTGTGCATGACGTCACGTGATCTGTCACTCCTGAGAACATATCTCCACTGCTCTAGAGTCCAGTGATGGCATGCTTACACTACTGTATCCGACAATTGCACTTGTAAGGCTTGGATGCAGCTACTTGGCTATGGAAACCCATTCCATGAAGCTCTCTACACACTGTTCTTGAGCTAATCTGAAGACGTGAAGTTTGGAGGTTTGTAGCCATTGACTGAAGAAAGTTGCGGTCCTCTGTGAACTACCATGCATTTCAGCATTTACTGACCCCGCTCTGTCAATTTACGTGGCCTTCCACTTCGTGGCTAAGTTGCTGTTGTTCTCAATTGCTTCCACTTTGTTATATTACCACTAACAGTTGATTGTGAAATATTTTAGTAGTGAGGAAATTTCACAACTGGACTCGTTGCACAGGTGGCTTCTTGTCACTGTAACACGCTGGAATTTATTGAGCTCCTGAGAGCGACCCATTCTTTCACAAATGCTTGTGGAAGCAGCCTGCCTGACTAGGTGTTTGGTTTGATACACCTGTGGCCGTGGAAGTGGCTGGAACACCTGAGTTCAATGATTTGGATGGGAATACTTTGGCAATATAGTGCATATTATTATATTGTCAGGAAGTCAGTGCACATTAAAATGCAATTATAACTTACTGGGTGTTGGAGCCACCTGTACCATCCTAAATAAAAAAAATCCTAGACCCCCGCCCACCCCCAACCGGCTCTAAATCATTGGTATTTTGAGATCATGCCCAGAACCAGTCCAAACTAATAGCACTATTGAGCTTCCATTACACAGTAAATCAATTACAGTAAATTCATTATTATATTTTTATGGGTCTTATTGTAAAGCACTTCGTGACAGCTGTCTTTAGAAGTGCTATATAAATAAAGTCTTACTTACTGACACAGTAAATCAAAAATGGGAAAAAAAATCATTCAGGATATGTAACTCAAGTCTTTCCAACCTTGTATGACATTGTTGCAATTCAAAAATAACTAAATATGAAGCAAAAAAGAAATAGATTCCCAGCCACCACCTCCCTCTTCAGTCTCTTTTATATTAACAAGGTGATGCGCTGACACGTCCATCCTCTGTACAGTGGCAACAGAGGATCTGGTGAGATTAGGCCATCCACTTCTCTCATTCCCAAAACATATTTATGTTATATGTATTTTATAATGTGCTTGCATTTGTCTCATGCTAGAATTTACTCAAGAAACTGGCTAGTTTCACATTTTTCTAACATATGAAATGAGTAAACATTATTTTGCCTAACAAAAAACAAAAGGAAAAATCTTAAAGAGTAAACGAGCAGTTTGAGACATAGAAGTCTCATACTATACATTCCTTCTGTTTCTTTTCCTTTCCTTTCATGCACAAGAACATGCTCCATTACAGTAGCTCAAATTCCATCTAAAATTACAGAACTGACTTTTCTCTCCCTTGTCTTCCTCATCTGCCTCCCAGATTGTTTCCATCCAAAGTTCGTATGAACCTTCCGCACACTCTTGCTGGCTGTACACACTAAACTGGCTCTTTATCAGTTTCTTCACATCATTAATAGCTAAGTTTGCACTGTTTTGAGCTGCTGCTTCAAATAAATAATTTCTGTGCTTTAGGTATGTTTAAAATCTGCCTCCTGAGTAAACTGTGCTTGCAGAAAGCTTAAATGAGAATTCACAAGGTTTTGCCAAAAGAGCGACTGAGTCAATAAATCAGCTCAAGATATTGATAAGTTTGAGAGAATGGGAGTTAGTGTTATAGTAAAAAAAAAATTGAATCTAATATTCTTTTGTTAAAAAAAAGAAACCATATACTCACTGTGGACTGCCATAAGCTCCAACAGTACACAACATAAACACATAAGCAGCTTCATCACAGCAGAAGAGGTTTTAGAGCTCTTACACCATACCAGCTGCTGAACCACTGCAGTGTCCTCTGCTCCTGTATGCAGCCTGGTCATTCATTCCTGTCAGTAAACAGTGGGTGTCAGCCCCATCAACCTTTATCCTCGAGTTTCCTTGAGGAGTTTTTAATTTCATTGTTCATCGTGCAGCAGCACGGACTAACACTGTAGCATTGATTGAGGAGGAAAAAGAGGCGAGAGAGCAACAAAGTTCACATTCAAAAAGTATCTCCTATCACAACTCTTTCTTCTGACCCTCCTGACTTGTCGAAATGCCTTACATTGTTGCTATGGCAACACGGGGTACTGTGGTGAGCGGGTTCATCTATACTGTATCAGGGCGCTCTGTCTGTGTCATCATCCAGGCTTATCCCTGTTGAAATGTTTCAATAGTCTGTGTGTGTGTGTGTGTGTGTGTGTGTGTGTGTGTGTGTGTGTGTGTGTGTGTGTGTGTGTGTGTGTGTGTGTAGACTCACTTTAGCAG
>VUQJ01003051.1:8290-18921 GCA_015108635.1 Andinoacara biseriatus | reverse complement strand
ACTCTGTGTTTAATCATTCTCTGTGTCTCTTCCACAGCATGTTTTTTGTCCTCTCTCTCTCTCCCCTCAGCCCCAACCGGTCGCGGCAGATGACTGCCCCTCCCTGAGCCTGGTTCTGCTGGAGGTTTCTTCCTGTTAAAAGGGAGTTTTTCCTTCCCACCGTCGCCAAGTGCTTGCTCATAGGGGGTCGTTTGACTGTTGGGTTTTTCTCTGCAGTATTGTTGGGTCTTTACCTTATAATACAAAGCGCCTTGAGGCAACTGCTTGTTGTGAATTGGCGCTGTATAAATAAAATTGAATTGAATTGAAAACTGGGTCTCCATTTTTTAAAATTATGTTCCAGCACATTGAGGAAACGGCAATAAAAAGTATTTAATACATACATATTACAGAATATGCTTCATGGTACATGCTCGAGCCTTTTCTCTTTATGTTCCAACAACCTCCAACAGCAGGTCACCTGGACCAGGGCAGCAGAGTGGATCTGAGGTTTTTAACTTCACACTGACTCCAGTTTTATGCCCCTCTGTCTGACTGACTGCATACATATATTTTTATTCTGTAGGTAAAAATACACCCAAACAGTGTCTGTTTCTCCTCCTGTCACATGACCTGAACTCTCAGCTGATGATGTGATCAGAAATAGCTGCTGGGTTCTCTGAAGTGGTTTCACGTCTGTTCTCAGAGTCTAAGAATAGAAATGATTTGGTGTGAAGAAGCTCTGCTGATTATGTCTGACATCCTGAACTGTGTGTTGGATCTGAATCTTAACCAATCAGCTTCTCTGTTCATGTCTCTGTGCCCCTTTAATGTCTCCCTCACCTTAAGCATCACCTGACCTCCAGGCTCACCTGTACACCTGCTCCACATTAACTCAAACTGGTATCCAAAGCTAATTTTGAGCGTGAATAAAATGCTTTGAGGTTTAAACTGTGAATATAAATGCAGAAAAGACTCTTTCTGTTTGTCATACATATGCAAATCAAAGATTTTTATTGAGGAACGCTTAAAAGGGATTAAATAGAACTCGTCCATCTTTCACTTATTCAGAGGAGATGAGGAGGATTAAAAATCTGTCCCAGTGAAAACTGAGCGCTGACAGAAGGAGGTTTTCTGTTTGTGTTTATTCCAATAAATCTGCCTCCTCTCCGTCTCACAGTCGCATCGCTCTGATCATCACGTTTATCAGTGTGATTAGTTCGCCCGTCAGATGGACGTGACTTACAAACATGTTTAAACAGCACGTGTCTGTGAGCGCCTCACGTCTTGTGCATCATGTGTTTGTTGTCTCCTCTAAAAGATGCTGCAGGGTGAGAACATCCTGCTTCCAACATGTGATTCAGGTTTTCAACATCACTTGCAACATGTCTGAGTTTGGCTTCATCTGCCTTTTCAAAATAAAAGCCCCTGTGTGGGCTGAACACTTGTTAAACATAATTTAGCACAAACTGATGTGTTCTTGCAGTTATTCTGTAGCTTTCCGTTCTTTTCCTGCCTGCGTCGTCCGGTTTGAGTCCCCTCCGCTCTCCGGGCTCCTTGGGCTGCACTTTCACTCCGGATCTTCCCCCATCATCGGCCCTCAGAGTTCAGTGATTTTATTTGTTGGTCAGGTTTCTATGTTTACGGTCTACAGACCTCCCACCGCTTCTCTACACCTCCTTCTGTTTGACACTCGATCCTTACCTCAAAGCTTAAAGAGCCAAACATCCAGACCAGAATGGAGGCAATAATACAGATCAATACCAAAGCCTCAGAGAGTATTTATGGATGGCTGTGACATTACAGATGCTGCTTTATTCAAACACTGCTGGATAACCTGAGGCCAGAAGAGTGGAATAAACAGGATTATTACAGTAATGCTGCATTTCATCAGTGCCTCAGGACAATCCAGCTGTGGGAACAGCTGCATTTTTGTTTGCTCTTTGTAAAGAATACAAACTGGTTTTCGTACATTTGATATATGAGCTAAATGATGAGCTTTGCTTGGGTCATTTCACAAACAGTAAATACAATTTTTTTTATAGAATATCTGATTGTTGGAGGTGAATTCTGACCAGGAAATTCATAAATGTTAGTTTTGTTTTAGAGCTCAGTGAGGAGCACCTGAATGCAACGTTAGCTTCACAGTAAATCCTCTGCAGGCCAGTTCCTGTGGGGCGAAGCACCGATTGAGATCATTAACCTTCTGTCCTCTGAAGGATGGATGCTCCTCGATGAAGGACAAATCCTCCACTAAAGAGACAAAGCACGAGTGTGCAATCTGCATTCAGATGAGCTTCGTTTGTTTCCACCTACAGTCCAATAAGAAGATGATCAGGAAGCGTGAAGGAGCTGTCAGCGTGTTCGTCCATACAGACTAGTCTGTTTACAAAATGCCCGCTGCTCTGATTTCGAAGCTGTTGCATTCAGAGATCAAACAAATTCAATCAAAAAGGTCTGAACATACAAACACAGGTAAAGCCAAGTCCAAACCATCAGAGCTAGAAATCAAACCCAAGCTAAAAGACCTGTGACTGCAGAACATCTATAACACCCATTAGATGAAGACAAGTCCAAGTCAGACAGTTCTAGAAGGTCCAGGTCACAGCTTTGTCTTTTCAGTCAGTTTAGGGGTGGCGTTCTTTGTTTAGTTTTGTATCTGGCTCTGATGGAAACATACAGTCTGGTTGGCTGTCCTGTTTGTGGCTGTGTTTGGGGGTTAGTCCGTGATTCAGGAAGCAAAGGAAGCAAAGAACAGTGTATTCAGTGTATGGATGGAGGCTGATCCTGCTGAGGCTGATGGATTTTGGTATTCCCACAGCTGGGAGGACACCAGCAGCTTGGACTTAAATGGCTGGATTTATATCAAAGAGCTGTGATTGGACTGATGCCCACATAGAGACTTCTTTCTTTATTTGATTCCTTTATCATGATTTCCTCTCTGTGATTAGAGAAAATAGAAACCAGAGAATAGACTTGGCTGTGTAAAAGACACTAACTGACTCCACAGTCTCCACACAGCCCGAAAACAGTTTCATCAAATACAGCAGGAGTGTTACTGCAAACAGAGAGCTTCCTGAACATAATTACACAGACATTTTCAGCACTTCCTGAGGCCGATTTGTTTATTCCCGTGTTTTCACATATCCAGATGTGATTCGCAGTCAGGATCCCACGAGACATTTGATCTGTGCTTTCATTTGGTTTGTGTGTTCATCTGTGCAAGTCATGATGAAAATAGGAAGAAAAGCAGCAAGTGCAGCCTCTCCACACGCAGATTTTAATCGCTGCTGTGATTAATTAATGCTCCAGCAGTTAGCCAGCCCTCAGCAGCTCGATGAGCGCAGCTCACTCGTATCGAGACGCTCAATGTGCCGCTGAATAAATTAACATCCTCATTGTTGTTCGTCATCAGTGAGTTAGAGCTTTAATTTGCAGAGTTAGAAACTTATTAATAACTGGTCCCGGGGATTTTTAAATGAGCTGCGAATATTCAAAGAAGCATCCATTAGATCCACTCAGGAGCTCCTTATCATGCTGCATTTTATTCCTCGTTCAGCTCGCACACGAACACACACATCACGGCACATTCATTAGAAAGGGATTAATCCATAAACACTGAGCTTTGCGTTTGTTTCAGCTCATTAAACATTTAAAACTCGCACTACCTGGTTTTTGTTCCTCGACCCACCAGCTTGAATAAAGCCCCAAACTTCCTCTTAGGGAGCCGTTGCCTGGAACAACACGTCTTTATTTATTTCAAACCAAACAAAAAGAACAACAGTCTGCTCCTCATATCACCACAACAGCAACACAACTACACAAAAACCTCAGTTTCTAACAATTCACAACGATTCACTGTCCTCTCAGGAAGGGTCCCTAAACCTGCTGCTCACCTTCATCGGATCTCCTGGTGGAAGCTTTGACATCATCTCATCCACCTGGTCTGTCTTTAATCCCAGACGCTTCTATTGGTCATTATTATTATTACTTGTGTGCAGATGTCTATGGCGGGGTGCCAAAACTTCCAGCCCCGCCCCTCCGCAAATTATGTAAAAAATAACCTACAATTTGGCCCTTTAAGTTACTTTTTTGAAATTTCGCTTTCCCCCAATCAAGAGGGTTAAGCAAAGAAAAAAAAAAAGAAAAAAAATTCCCGCTGCTTTATCAATCCATCATTCCATCCAGCCATACTTTCAAATTCAATTCAATTTTATTTATACAGCACCAAATCACAACAGTCGCCTCGAGGCGCTTTATATTGTAGGTAAAGATCCTACAATAATACAGAGAAAACCCAACAGTCAAAATGACCCCCTGGGAGCAGCACTTGGTGACAGTGGGAAGGAAAAACTCCCTTTTAACAGGAAGAAACATCCAGCAGAACCAGGCTCAGGGGGGGGCAGTCATCTGCTGAGAGGGGACAAAAGACATCCTGTCCATCCATCCATTTTCCCGCCTATCCAGTTCAAGGTTGCGGGATGCTGCAGCCTATCCCAGCTGTCATAGGGCAAGAGGCGGGGTGCACCTGGACAGGTCACCAGTCTCTTGCAGGACATCTCACCGCTTTTTTTGGTTAAACATACTTTTGACACTGTGCTGACAATCGTCATTGTGACACCTACAAATGTATGTTAACGACTGCAATTTGTTATAAGAATTTATTGGTGGAAAAGCCACCGGTTCCTGCAGGATTGCACCGGTTTAAGTTGGAGTTAAGGCGATGTAATGGCGAGGAAGAGCCTGCAGACCAAAGAGAACTGATGTCTCTACTCTCTCTGTATAAAACAGGTCCGTAATGTGAGGAATCACAGTGCATGTTTAAGGAGATAAAACCTTTTTGGTGTAAGTCGGATTCCCTGAAACATCGGAAGAAGCATTTTTTCAAAGATAGAAGGGGCGTGAACTTTCCCGCCAGTTAAAATGGGAGTTTCCATTCCAAATACACGAGCTGTGAGCATTCGGCTTTGTTCCTAGACTCACATTCTTATATCCTAAAGGTTATAGGTTTTACGGTTCATGATCTCACTGTGTTTCCATACCGTGCTGTATTTAGATTTTGAGAGATGCTGATGCCATGCCTCGCAGGATCAGACGGCATGGCATCAAAGAGCTGAACCTAAAAGCAGCTCCATCATTTCCCAAAGATTTAGGGCCCCGTAGCGCAGTGATGGTCGCACAGCCCCAAACTTCAGCAAAACTGATCGAATCCACTCAGGTGTGTGTGTGAAGTCAGAGACAGATTAATTGAGAGGCTGCTGCAGAGCCATTAGAGGAGAACGCTCCAAATGTGTAATGAGCGCCGGTGTCACAGGTGATGTTCAACATGCAGCTGCAAAATGACTTCATGAATTTATAACGAGGAGCCGATTGATCCCCAAACAGCCCACAAACGTTAGTTAATGGGAGTCAAGAGCGTGAGGTCGGAGCGCAGCCAAAAAACAAACGGTGTGACAAAACTCCCGAAATACACAACATTCCAGCTCCGATCACAGCCTGCAAACCGGAGGCCGGGATAATGAGATGTGGAGGCTGAACCCACAGCAGAGCTCATCAATCTTTTAATCAAATCTTTGCTGTTAAACACCACTCTGACTCCCTCCTCCTCGTCTTCTGCTCCGTCAGAGAGGAGGCGTAATTAATCAGAGATCATTAATATCGTTCCCGTGACGACGGCTGGAAATCCTGTTACAGCTGAGCAGGAGGCGGAAAACATGACAGCGCTCCACATTCATTAAATCTCATCGAAGGCGTGGCACTCTGGACACAGGAGAGGAAGACCGAGAGGCTTAGCTGTAGTGGTAGGTCTGCATCACTCTGGTTCAGAAGAAGATCTTCAATTATGGCTTAATTATCTCCAGGTCGTCCTAAATAGTAAGAGAAGGCTGCACGTCTGGGGATCGATTCTGGGACCTCCATCCTCCTGGACAGGTCATGACACCATAAACATCTCAGTTAAACATTACAGGCCTTCTTCTTCTGGATGTTTACAGGTCAGTGTGTGTACGTGAATCCCTGGGAACCACAGTTTCTTCTACTCTTGGATTCTACTTGGATTCTACTCTGTATCATGTCACAGAGAGAGACGCTAGAGCCTCCACCCACCTGCTGTTCAACCAATCAGAACAAAGTTGGCCTAAAGGAGGAGGAGCTAAAAAAGGGGACGCACAAGGCACAGTGTAAGAAGAAAGGATCGTTTTGGACTACGGCTCTTACGAACTGACACTAACGTACAAAAATAAAATGATTATTATTATGAAAAGCTGGATCTGCTCATCAATAACAGATTTAAAATGCTCGCCGCTCTCATCACTGAGGCCTCTGGCCCACACAGAGGTGTCCTGTTGGCCTGAGGTTGTGATGCAAACTCTCCATTACAGAAGCCCCGAGTTTCTGAGGAGGTGTCGGGCTGTTTCTGTGGGACCAGCAGGTTTCCTCTGGCTGATAAACGGTGAATTTGAAGGTGAAGATTTGTCTGAAGGCGTTTCATTACTCAGGGATAAACCAAACCTGAAGAAGCAGATTTTTTCTGCGGGAAATCGTCCTGGTGAAAAGCAGTCGGACACACGCTGCCTGAAAGCTCCTGTTTCCTCCTCTCCTTCTGTGCTGGCTGTGGGAAACTGGCCACAGCTCTGCCTCCTAAAATAGACTTAAACTTCAGAGGATGATTAAACACCAACCAGCTCAAAGCTCAAAGAACTGAGACACACAAATACACTCAGTTACAAAAATAACACAAAAACTGGCCTCAGAGAGCCTCTGTGCAGGTCACATGACCAGAAACAACAGATTTAACACAGATCACACACAGCTCCTGTGGATCAGTCAGAATGTGAAAGGTCAAAGGTTACGAGGCAGAACCCGCAGACACTAATCAACATCTGATCAATCAGTACTGAGCAGAAACAGTTGGATGCTTTCACAATAAATGCCTCATTAATAGGTTTCACCAAAATAAAATGTGAGGAAGGCGTGAACAAACAGAAGGTGGCGCTACGCGGTGATGACTTCATGCTGCAGCTGTCCTGCAGCTTTTAGATGCGTCTCTGCTTCAACACACCTGAGTCAAATATAGAAGTCATCAGCAGGACTCTGGAGAACGTAGCTGCAGACTGAGCAGGTGATTCAGCCGTTTGATTCAGTGTTGGATCAGGGACACGCCTGAAACCTGCAGGACACCGCCTGGGGGGCCTGGAGTTGACACCTGTGATGGAGAGGGTTAAGAACTGCATGTCCAGAAGTATGTGGACGCTCTGTGACGGCGTGCTCATTATTCTGCAGATGTTGAACCTCCCACAGAGATCCGTTCCCGGTCAGACACCAGCTGCCGACCGAGGTCCGCGCTGATGTCAGCTGCTCTGATGTCAGCTGCTCTGATGTCAGCTGCTCTGATGTCAGCTGCTCTGATGAGGACCCCGCGGGTGCCTTTATTAAGCTGCTTTGTGCTCAGGGAGGCCGCCGCACTGAAGCAGGACAGCAGCAGCAAATCCAACTCTGCAGCGACAATCAGAACTCAAAATCCTTCCATTAATCCTCTGAGATTTAAGGGAGAGCATGACCACCAAAAACAGGCAGGTACAGAACAAAGCTTCATAACACACATTATGAACACAGCAGATTAAAATATCCACACAATAGTTTTCTTATCTCAGTATTATGACATGTGTTTGTGCAGATATGATGCCAGGCTCGCAACAGTGAGGGGTCCTTCCAGGACGTCCTGGATCCTGGACTGCTAAACTTTATATCTTCTAAGTTGGACTGAGCTGCACCTCAGGAACGTTTGCATGGAAATGAATGGAGAACGTTCAGAGGAACCCTGCACCTCCACCCTCTGCACACTCTGTTCCTGTGGAGACTCCGTTGCATTGAGAGCTGTTCCAGACCCACAGACACTGATGAAACGCTCCGTCACACTGCTCAGTAACGCTCTCTGTGAACACCTGGTTGTGTCGCACAGGTACGAGCTCACTCTGAAAGTTCATGTTCATCTGACGGCCAGAAGAAAAGCTTCTTCGGCTATTCCTCCTCTTCCACTCGGTGGGCGGGAACCAGCTGGAATGGGCCAAAGAAAACAACCAATCACATAACAGGCCAGAAATTTTCACTTTTAATTTAATTTAAGGAGGTCTTGGCTTCATCAACCAGTGCAGCCGCCTCACATGGTGATTTACCCTTTCACTGAGGTAGGAACAGACATTTGAAACTGCTCCAACACTGTAAGAGCTCAAATGAAACCACATCAACCACACCAAGACCCAAAATGGGTAATCAACTCCCTCACCAACTCCACATATTTGTTTATCAGATTTCTTCCAGTTTCTAAAAGGCTGCCTAAAGGCCTCAGGAACCAGTTCAGATGCTTTCGACACTGCTGCCGTCACTGTTTTAGAGACGTCACACTGTGAAGGCAGAGCTGCTAAAGCCTCCAACTTTTCTGCTGTTCAAAGGTCAGATTAGTAGCTGCTAACACAGGTGATGTGGGGAAATTCGTACCTTCAGTACAAAACTCCTCTGTCACACAGGTTATCCATCAAAATACTTTCCACAGACTCCTTCAAGCGAGATGTAGAGATCTCCACCTTAAAATGATCAGCAATCTCCAACAGCTGATCCTCAAACAAGCCCTTCAGAGCCTGAATAAAGTCCTGTCAGAGAAGCCATAACTTCCAACCAAAAACACCACAAAGCTTCAAGCCCACAGGTGCCCACCAAAAGCAGACAACCCAAACACACACACTGGAGTTTCCCCAAACTAGTCGACCAGACTAACTACATACAGACATCTTCAGGTGGCTCCGGGGAACTCACTGAAGCCCTGAGCAGCTCCTGCCATGCAGTTACCATCAGAACAAACTGGATGTGATCTCGAGTACAAAGCTCTACTCGCTTTCACCTCAACAACAAAGACCGCTAATAGATCCTGCTGTCAAACCTACTGAGAAAACTCCAGAAAACCACTTACCTCTACAGCGCCGGCACCTGCCACCCACCAAAACCATAAGCACCGCAAATCACGGCCGAATGAGGAGACTGAAACAAAAACCTCTCCAAAAATACCAACACATCAAATCCACCTCAATCCACCAGCAAGACAACCGACCGGCTCAGGTAGACACCCAAATCCACGAGCCCCCACTTCTGTCCCAGCCCGGCTCGAGGGCAGGATAACCTGGAGAAGGCCGCACATGATAGTCAGTGGGAATATTTAAAGCAATAGAAATAACATAACCAAACTGTGTCAGTCAGTAATGAGCGCGATGTCTGGATGCATGTGTGAAACAATCACCCCAACGAGAGAGAGTCAGTACTGGAGGCCAATAAGCTGCAGCCCAGCTGCAGGCCGTCCCCCTCATGACCTCATGAAGCAGCCCAGAGCTCACAGTTTTGTAGATTTATTGCAAATAAATTATTATAAAATAATCGACAAACTGAGCTCGGTGCAGCCTGATAGCTGACTGACTCCATCTCTTCTCTGTTGTATGTCCACAGAGCTCATCCAACCCTCTCATGGGGCAATCACTGCACCACGCCTCCAACCTCTGTTTCAGTGTGACTGTAACAAAAAAGCAGAGATGGAGCAAAAAGGACTCAAACTGTTGTGGTGGTGATGGTCAGGGTGAAAAAACAGCTCTTAATCTGATCCAGCAACAACAACAAAACCCTCCACGAGGTCTGAGAGCAGCCAAAGTGCCCAGAGTCAGGCTGGAGACAGAAACTCCACCCTCACAGGAACTCACCCCAACTAATGGCTGACCTTTGACTGCACTCAGACTGGACACATCCTGCTGCTTATGAGACTTTTCATTTGGTAAATCAGGCAGATTTATAGCAGATTTGAACATGAACTAAATTAACTGACTGAACCAGCTCCTTGATGAAGAAGCTAAAAGCAGCCAGTCAGAAGTTTCCAGGTCAGGTTCGGGGTCTTCAGGTGGAGTTTGTGTGGAGATTTACAGCCAGATGTCGGGCCGTGAAAGGCAGAGTGACGGTTTGATGTGTGGAAAGATGCAGAGTGACGAACGGCTGTCAGAGATAGAGGGATGGTCGCGGTGATGGATGACAGGGAGGGTTCGGCTGGGTGGTCCCGCCTGACTTCTGCTTTTATTTATTTACAGGAGAAGACATGAATTAAGTTTTATCGTTCACGATGTCACTGCTGATCAATGTCCCGCTGACATGTTCTGACTGAAGGAAGAGGAAAAACACTTCGGCCTGACCTTCGTTCAGCCAGCCTCCTCAGTCTGAATGCTCCGAGCTCAACAAAATGTTCCCCCGTCAGGATTCCGGGACTTTCAAGCTTTCAGAAAAGAGGAAAAAGTGAAAACACAGAAGTGTCACAGAGGAGGACCTGAGTGCAGGCACAAAGGAAGGGTAGGGTGAAGAGGACAAAGTGCTGCACGGGGAGGCAGGTGAGCCCAAGAAATCTAAGAAAAGATGGAAACTCAGGAACGTGATGAAGCTGTGCCGATGACTGAGGGAGAACCCACACACACCAGTGATACAAGGCACAGGTAAAATTCCCCAGACACTGAGGACGGCAGGAAAACACAGAAGGCCACATGAAGCCATCAGAAGATTCTCTGTTTATTCAGTCATTTATCTTTGCTGGGGGGGGCAGAAGTCAGGAACAACACGAAAAACATGGAGGT
>VUQJ01003047.1:68170-80137 GCA_015108635.1 Andinoacara biseriatus | reverse complement strand
TCCAAGGCTCTGTGTGTGTGTGTGTGTGTGTGTGTGTGTGTGTGTGTCTGTGTGTGTGTGTGTGTGTGTGTGTGTGTCTGTGTCTGTGTGTGTGTGTGTGCGCGCCACGGCACGGCTTTCACCACGGCAGCTGCGATGAGCTGGTACACAACACAGTGTGATGTAGGGTGAGTGTCTGATACCTGCTGCCATGCCGTGGTGAAGATCCACAGAGAGCTGTCTGTGTCCAGCGTGGTTTGTTTAGTGCTTCAAGAGGAGTTAAAGAGACAAAAATACCACCTGGCTGTTCAGGTGTATTTAGAGCTATTGGCTTTCTTTTAAAGTACACAAACCCACAACATAAACACATAGACCTGTACCAATGCACTCTTTCCTGCTCTAACAATAAATTCCATTCACAGATACTCTCACACTGCTATTTAATCTTTTTTTTTTCTTTATTGTTTTTGCTTTAGCCATGTATCTGATGGTGGACAGTTAACAAAGGTGGTTGCCAGTGATGAAGGAGGTGTAACACAGGTAACCAAGTTAAACGGCGTGGATGCAGATTTAACGTTACTTTCTGGCACGTGGTTTAGATTTTAAAAGGATACATTTCAAGCCAAAGCATGTACTTTTCTCCATCCTAACAAAACTGTGAAAAAAGTCAAATTAAATTTTAAAATAGCAGTCCACAGTAATTGGGGATTTGTGCTTCCATGTGAATCCTTCCATAGGTACAACATAACCGCAAACCCCTCTGAAACCCTAGAACGTAACCAACGCCGTGACCTGTAATGCATCAATGTAACCCACAATTGTGCATTTCTGGCTGCTTTTTCACCACAGTTTTCTGAATTTATCATTGAGAGAATCACAATTATTGCCCCTAGTATGAATTTAAAGCCTCACAAATGTCATCAGATTCCTGGAGGGAGATTGCCAAAACTATCGGACAGAATGCGAGGGAATGTACAAAGAAGTGGAAAACCTTCAGGGATAAATATGTTTGCCTTTAAAAAGACCTGACCACAACAAAGAGTGGGGACCCAGGAGATGAAAAAGTCCCAGCATTTTATTTGTTTCTTTCATGGCTGGGACATGACACACAACGCACCATACACAACACCGTGGGGCACCTATGTAGGTTATGTCATAGGCTCTGCATTCACCTTAGAAGTCTAAATGAGCCATAAGATGGGACTCAAATAGAGTTTGGAAGTCATGTGATTGTGTCACCCACCACTACAATGACCACTTTCTGTGGACTTTCATCAATGTTTTCCTTTTTTATCAGGCAAAATGAGAGTCTGGAGCAGCACACTGTACAATGAAAAATAAGGCAAACATCACTGATGCAATAAAACTTTGATGAAACGGGGACCTGCTTCCTTGCTTCCAAAAGTCAGCAGCTGATTACTGCGTGCAGGACTTAGATCCTCAAACACTTAACTTATTCATGTGGCCATGAAGGATAAATATAACATTAAATATAACAAATATATGCAGTTTAGTGTAACTGAACCTCTGGTCAGTGTCCTTGTTTGTATCCATTTCTGAATTCTGTGAGGCTCTTAATAGAAGATAGAAGAGCAACAGCCCTGTGAGGTGCTACATTTGCAAATCTTTAGACTAAATAATATGAACACACTGATGATCAGCAGATAACAGTGATAAATACCTTAGTTTAACCTAACTTGCATAAGTTTAACATGTCAACTTACATTTATTGCTTTTCTTTTTCCTGTACCTCCAAGATCCTCAAAAGCCTTTTGACTGGCTTTAAATGACTGTCTTTGCCTCCCGCCCATTTTCAGCTGGGATCTAAGACAGTGGACAAAGCTGCTGATTAAAAGCCTGTGACAATGGACACATGCAATAATTTTTTTTAATGCATGTTTGAAATTTTGACCCTGAAAAAGGACTCAAATGTAATTTGTCAATAAATATTCTTTAATAAAAATGTCTTTCACAGAAAACCATTGAACTGTTAAATGAAAGCACTTCTAGCAGATTTTGTTTATTTATTGCTTCAATACAGGCTTTCGATGCTGTTGCATTACTTGAGCTTATTGTCATCTGTGTATAAGTCCAAATGAAGGACACAAGAGGCCAGCATAAAGGTCCATAACAGTCCAAGACATTATTCCCAGGACAAGGTCATACTCAGAGGTCAGACAGTCAACACAAACTATGGAGGCAAATGGCAGTAAAGGCAGTCAAAGAGTAAAATCCAAAAACATCCCAAAAGGTCATACATGTCAAAAAACTAGAGGAACAGAAATTGGAAGAAAAAAAAAAACATGAGGAGCAAAAGAAAAAGGAAACCAGGAGCAGACTAGAATAGGTATTGGGGGAACAGTCCAACAGCTTGAGTACTGGGAAACAAGAAGATCTCAGGACGACAGCCTAAGGGCTGAATGGCAGAGAAACATCAGTCACACGGTCTCGGGCGACTGATACCCTGGTAGCAAGGCTGTCAGGTAGGCTGCTCAAGAGGTTTGTCTAGCAAAATATCTAGGCAGAGCAGATAAGCGAAGATGCTCAGGTGGATGGTGCAGAGGATAAGGAAGGAGGCAGGAACAGACGAGACAACAGCACCACCAACAGCCCAGGCAGAAGGTCAAAAACGGAGCAGAACCCCTTTTATGCTTCTTTTCCACTAGTACCTAGTCGGCTCGACTCGGTTTCAGTCATTTTCAATTACAATTGAATATCGCCTCAGCAAGGTGACCTGAAAGTCCTGTGGTGTCATTTGTATGTGACACAAACAAAAACTGTAGCTCCATCTAGCTTACTCTAGATTCTGTCATCAGCCACCAAGCACAAAAACATCTGTGCTGGTTAGTGTGTAGCCATTTCCCTTGTTGCCGGGTTTCAAAAATGGAGGGTTTGATTAGTGTGAAGGAGTCACTCTCATGATTCATTTAGTGATGTCACTCCATGGCCAATCAGTGGAATGCATTCTGTTGACACCATATTTCTGACTCGACTCAGCTCGCGTGGAACAACGACTGACTAAAAGAACCTGGTACCAGGTACTACCACCTAATGGAAAACCCTAAAAAATGTGTTGAGTTGAGTTGAGCTGACTAGGTACTAGTGGAAAAGCAACATCAGAGGCTTAGCAGGAAAGATCAGAGGTTGACGCCCTCTGAAGCCTGGGCAGGAGGCCTGCAGTAGAAAGCACAACTCCACGGAAAGCCTGGCAGGAGGCTCAAGGCAGAGCCTCGCGACATGCAGGAAGTCATCTGGGAGGACTGAAATTAATTAGGCTTTACCTGTTCCCAACAGACAGAGATATTTTGACTGACTCTGGAGCAGTGGACATGTTGAGAAACTGACTCTTGAGCTCAGGAGACCAAAGCTAGGCACTGCACAGGAACCAAAGCAGGGAGGCCATCAGATGATGTGGACACTGGAACAGGGAAAGCCCACCTCTCCCCAGGCACCCCTGGGGAGAGGTGGGCCTGGTGTTTGATGGCCACAAAGTTTATTGATCAGTAAAAATCCACCATTCCATAACTGGAGTTGAATGATTACTGTTGTGTTCTTGCCAGTGGGATGCACCCACAGTCTGACAAAAGTAATTATTCACATTTCATGTGTTTTGCTATTTTAAGTTACCTTTTATTCTGTTGACATACAGCACTGTGCTGTGTCACTGACATGAATGCCAGCTCCTTTTTTTTTTTTTTTGCGGCTTCACTGAAGCAGGTGCACAGGTGCAGATGTACAACTCAGTACTGTGGGAGCAGACCTGGAAACTCTCTTGGCATGTTGCCAAGTTGATAAATTTCATCCCATCACAGCTGCAATAGAACATCAAAGGGGACAAAGCTCTCATCCAGTCAACCACAGGCCAGACACAAGGGGAGCAGACTAAGACAGACATAACATGGACACTGACCTTTGAACAGACTAGAGGGTAGTTTTGAACTGAAGGCAAAATTGCCATACAAATAAGGCTCTCATTTTTTTTTTATTAAATACATCTTATTATCTATTTAATTAGAAAATCTAAATTAAGGATTTAATAATATATTGCTTTGTTTTTCTCAGTAGATTGTAACTCAACATGTAAATGCAGAACATTTCTTTTTCCAGAGGGTTGGCGAGACATTTGGTACACAAAGCTTTTTCGGGATTAGATTTGAATCATTTTTTGGCTATAATAATAATAAATTAAATAAATAACCTTGGAAGAAATTACCTGAATTTTCAAGATTTTTTTTTCTAAAAGCATAAACCTAAACTTACACACAAGTCGTCACATCTGCTTTCTGAGCATCTTCAATAAATGTCTACAAATTTATTAAAGATGTAATTTTCCATAACGTCTCGCTCCAACAACACTACTCATTGGCAGCGACGGAAAAAGTCAGTTCAGGTCAAATCCTATAAGCCCCATGCAAAAGCTTACACACACACACACACACACACAGGGTGGATTGCACTAGATTGCTGTTTTTTAGCAGCTAGTTGTGTTCCCTCATGTTAGTGACAGCTCCTAATGGCGGTGGGAGACCTTGCGTAATTAGGAAACCGTACGCCTGCCACGACGCCTGTCTTACAGAAGCCAATTCCCCCTGATGTTTTTCTACACCACCACAAATCTACCAGCCCCACCACCCACACACCAACACACATCATCAGTCCTCCACCTCTTTTCTCCTCACTGTCCCCTGAATGGTTGCCGTCTGCTCTCACTGGTGCACTGCCCCTGGTGGCAGCGTGCGCACGGTGTAGCCCTGTGTACCGATACCTGGGGGACGTAATTATTGAGATAAGTACCACGATGGAGGGGGGCTCGGTGCGTTTGTGTGTATGTGAAAGAGAGATGTCATGACCACATTGTGTGTCTGGATCCCCAAACTTGATCATTGCTCATCAGAGGCTTCTTAAAATAAGCAAGGGGAGTTTTTTTATTATTATTATTTGCATTTTGTTCAGTTTGTTTCTGCATCTCTGCTCCACCCCAGTCTCCTCTGTCTCTTTTTCTTTATGTGTCTCATTCCTTCATTTTATTTGAACCATTCACTGCATTTTAAGGGTTCTTGAGGTTCAATCACCTGACTCACAAAGAAAAAGAAAGTTTAATAAAATCCAAGACTACACAACCTTCTAAATGGCACAAGGATAGGAATTGCATTACAAGTAAATATCTCTTAATAAATCCATCCTTAAGATCAGTATCAAGTGGCTTCACCAGGATTAGGTAATGACTGAGGCAAGGAGAGAGTGGAGTGGCAGAAAGGGAGCAAGAGCCCAGTAATCATTCTAATTTTATGGGTGCTCACATTCAGGTTGGTGGGCTTGTGCTGGTGAATCACTGAAAAAACATGCATGTCAGCGCCAACACATCAACAGAGGAAGCCAGCACCTTAAGAACACAGAAAAACATAAATGATGTTAGCGAGCACATCGAGGCACTTCAGGTAGGCTGCAGCCTTTAAACGATCTATGCCTATGTCATTCATCCCTGGATTAATTGAATAAATATACATGATAAATATTTGAAAAAATTAATCTCATTGGTGTGATTAATTCCTTACTATGGGGGCTGATTATGTGGTGATAACAGAACAGGTATGTGGTCTTTGGTCATTGGCCAGTGGTCCTGGAGGAGAGAAATATAACCTTTGTCTCAGGGACGGCTGATATACGAGCCAGGCGAGCGCCAAGGATTATACACCGAGGACCTCGGCAGGAGATGGAGAGGGGGGGAAAAAAGCCTGTGACCGTAGAATAATTTCAGCCTCTCTCCCTCCCTCGAGACCACACGCTGTCTGAGCCAACCACCACCACCTCCCACCGCCGCCCTCCCCACCTCTCCCTCCAATCCCATAACTGCCTGCCGATGCCGGATGTCTCTTCTTCTCCTCCTCAGTGTAGTGGGGAGAGAGGTGGTGAGATAGTGGTGGTGGGGGTGGGAAGCACTGTAGGTGGTGGAGGGAAGAGAGACAGAAACTAGAGTCAGGTTCATGTGCCTCTGCCGCTAAGTGCTGCAGCAAATCATCCCCACATTAGGAATATGGGCAATTAGCACTGTGGCACATCCCTCCAGACACTCTTGTGCCTACACACCCATGTACACACACACACACATACGCACGAACGCACGCATGCACCGGCACACATGTACTAACAAAAATTATTCTCTACATCACCATTCGAATGGATAAAATCTATACACAGATATTAATGCAAGAGGAGTGTGTGGCCAGTTGTACAGATCATTTCTGTTTGCTGTGTAGTTTTATATATAATGTAAAAGCAGAAATCATCAGTGAATTATAAGCTTTTATTGATATTTTACTACATTCATATTTTATCATAAAATTACAGTTATTGTAAAAAGAAAAAAAAGTTCGCATCTCGGTCAACATGCAAAAAAAAAAAAAAATCCCCTAAACAATAATTCCATCTTTAACATTCAAGTGTAGGGAGGAGGATGCAGAGCGGGAGTTGCCGTTCCACCTTAAGAAAGGTACCTTAAAAGATTATCTCGGTTATTTCACCGCCACTGAGCCGGCACTAATAGTCCAAGGCAGATATTGAAGAGCAGCGCAGGGCCGCAGAGATCTATTAGAAATTCCCATCTACGCGCCTCATACATATTGATTTCTGACACCAAGCAGCAATGAAAGGCCCAGGGGAATAATATATTTAGCAGGGTTTGCAGCGAGGAGGTCACAGAGTGCATAAAGATTAGCTGCACAGACCCCTGACAGGACGATGTGTGAGCCCAAATTGTAGACAGGCAGCCACAAACTCATGCACGCAGTCAGCTACACACACACACACATACACACACACACATATTTGGGCATACATATACTGTATCAACTCACTTTTCAAATGTAAAGCTTCAGTATTGAAACAAGGCCAAGAAAAGAGGAGTTTTCCTGCTTTTAAGGTTATTATTCCTTTCTGGATAAAAATATATAAATAACAAGAATAACATGCTTAGAGTCAAATCTCACAGCATAAAAATGTACAAAAAAAAAATCTTTAAAAGACACTTTGTTTGCGAGGACGAAGCTACTGTTAATTGATTCAGACAATATGCAACACAGTCTTCAGAGTTTTATGCTTGTTATGAACAATAAGGGCTTCCAGTGATGCCTGTTTAATTCTGTCTCTGCTGAAATGTGTGCAGCGGGGTTAGTCCAGGGCAGAGCATTCATGTACAAGAGGTGGAAACGAGAAACACCTGTACAGTCTTATGTCACCAAATACCTGCATTGTATATATTATCATTTTGAGGGTTTAAAAAAAACAGCTTTTATCAGCTTGGGTTTTATTTCAACAATCAACCGTTCTATCACTTTGGATAATATTATATTCACCAAACTAATTACCAATCACATCACTAAAAAAATAGGCCAAAGGTCACAGCAGAAAAACTTGTACAGGCCAAAAATTTTGCTTTTTTCCCCCCGCTGGATTAACTTGTTTATTTGGAGCCAAGAGCACACCTGTAATGTTGGTGCTAATCCATCTAAAATTTATTTCTCTGTATGACTGTTTATGCTTGCTGCCCTGTTTGGACATATTTGTTTGACAATTTGTTTCTGCATTCCAAGAGCTTCACAGTTCCTTCAATAATAACAATTTTCTCATAAGTTTTCTTTTTTAAAACAAAACTACATAAAAAAATCTTTAGCTGTTCTTTGCATTCATATTTGTGTGCTGGTGTGGTTGCATCGTTAATCTCTCTTAGAATTGGAACAAATAGATGGTGCACAACACTTTCTTTTAGTGAAATGCAGGAAAACGAGAAGATTACAAGAACAAATGTGTCCAAACAAGGACTGTCAGTTGTATGAAAAGGGGCAATTGAGCATCCTGTCTGTCTACACTGAGGGTAACAGCCTTTTACATTTTGTTTCAGGGACACATTATAATTGTGGTAACCAATACACTGCATTTGCATGCCGCTACCATGAAGACCAGCTGTTGACCAAATCATTGCAATGGGGAGTTAAATTTCTTAGAAGCTGTATATCCAGTGGGTTATAGTTTGGATTCAACTCAAAGTACTTTTAATTTCAATTTTATTTAGGTAAATCATGGATTGCAGTGCTATGGATTAAGTTTTAGTCACAAATGGTCATTATCACAGAACAAAGCTGTAGCTTTCAGCATTGAAGCCCTTTGGGGGAGAATGTTGTCACTTTAGTTTGCTACAACATTGTTTGCATTCTTGTTAAAAGTCCATTTAAACACAGCAAGCTTGGACATTAAAAATGTACTAACCTGAAGACAAAAAGACAGAAATGACTGTTGTGAATGCCACATGCAACCACTTGAGCCCGTCCTATTCAGCAAATACAAATATAACAGCCCATTTATGCTCGCCTTTCACAATAAGACAAAAATGATGTCACATTCGCTGGTATAAGGTGCGCTTTAGTGCACCTCTCCATTTGTGTTACCTTGCGTGGGTGCTGTCGAGTTGAGTGTAAAATCAGT
Source organism: Andinoacara biseriatus (assembly GCA_015108635.1). Taxonomy (NCBI): domain Eukaryota; kingdom Metazoa; phylum Chordata; class Actinopteri; order Cichliformes; family Cichlidae; genus Andinoacara; species Andinoacara biseriatus. The sequence goes on along the minus strand of VUQJ01003047.1, from coordinate 71,680 downwards.
TTTTACCACCTTTTTAATAATATATCAGTACAGAGGATCAGTCACAGATTATACAGAGGACAATGTTGCAACACTTTCTGAGAAAAAAACTAGTATAAAGTGTACAGAACTGCGGCGACATCAGTTTGCGTCAAAGCAACCAATGCAGTGAAAATAAATGGGCCCCTAATTTGCAAAAGCATATAAGGATTTTCGTCAGCGAAACCAGTTTGAATCTGTTAGAAATGTTTATCTCAACACTTTTTAGCCACTGCACTATTGGCTGCCATGCAAGATGAAAACTGAAGGGTGCCACACTTGCTGCCCACTGACAACCTTTTCTCCTCCTCTAGCATGTAGCAGTCCAGGGTGGAGTCTGGCATTTTTGGAGTGGAGGTGGAGCTGGTTGTGTGCTGGGTGACTGGAGTGATTCTGTGATGAGCTTGTCCAGGTGAAAGGGTAATTGCTTCAAAGGGGTTCAGACCGCAGAGAGCAAGGCTGCAAGCAGCGAGAGGGAGGGCTCGACTCCTCTGCGAGAGCACTTAACACCGCCTCCCCATACATTCATCTTCTACACCCTTCCCTGCTCTCACCTAGCTTCTAGCTCCTACATGCCCAATGCCATTGCTATTACTGCCTTTTCTTTTTTTTTCAGTCCTACTCGCCCCTCCTCCTTCCACCCCTCCATCAAAGAACCACTCGGCAGCCTCTTCAGAAATTACAATCGCTCAGGGTTTAGGCAATTTGACCAACTGCAGGGCCTGCATGTAAGGATTGGGAAAGAGGAGGGGTGGTTAGGACTGCAGGATGAGCCTTTGGGGTGGGGGGGATTGGAATGAAATTACCAATTCAGTGGCTGAAGCACTGCAGTCACAAACCACAGATGCCAAATGAGGATTATCCGATTTTAGGTGGAAGCAAAAAGTGCCAGAAAAGGTCTCATATCCATGAGAGCAAACACCCTCAAGTTTAATTTGACAACTGTGTGAACTAAAATGTAAATTTCTGTCAAAACCGCTCATTGTTTTTGGTAAAACATAGAGATTAGGGAGAATAATGTTCTTTAAGCATCTCATTCATCTTGCAATCACAGAGAGTGAAGGATTGTTGTTGAATTTTTATGGGGAAGTGAGTAGGCGGGGTGGGGGTGGGGGGGACTATGTTTTTTTTTTTTTCTGGATGATGACACTTGATCATTTCAGGAAGAAATGCAAAACAAAGTGGGAACTGATTTCATACACGCTCGCTGTGCTCACTTACCAAAGAGTTTAAATTCACAAAAATTTGAAATTGATACAAAAAAAAGGTAAAATTAGGGTGAAACTGCAAAAAAAAAAGTCTTTGAATTCTAAGATGAATGCTGATTTAACAGCGAGGAAAAACACAAGATCCAATTCCGCACAAAGAAAGGTAATATGCTGTAGCGTGGGTCATAAATGCCTCGGGGAGAACTCGTCCCCCTGTGCCATTCGAAACACTAGCGGAGGTATTCAGCGAGCACTGCTTGCTCTAAGGAAAATGCCTGATTTCCCACTCCATCATAGGTTGAATGGTAGGCTTTGGGATGACAGTCCATTTCAGAGTTTTCTATCTCACTTTGGTAAAAGACAAGAAAAGAAAAATGCTTGAGAAACACCATCCAAGCATACTCATTTCTACTGATCACAAGGAGAGAAGATATTCCCGCAACTCATCTAAGATTCAGTGTTTTTACACGGATGCATATTGGGAATAATATACCTCAAAATGAGCTATAGACCAAGAGTCTGCCCAAAAGCACAGAGCAAAATCTAAATACGTTTCTGTCACTTGTCATTATCTGTCAGAGCAAAGTATGACTGCCTGTTGACAGGCATCGCAGTTCAGATGCTGTGAAAAACAAGCCTAAACTAATTCTAATGCAAACCAGTGAATCTGATGAATCGCAATCATTCTGTGAACTGTGATGAATGGCGACGATGCTAACTAAGACCATTCATCAACTCACCATCAGTTATCCTAAGGTGGCTTAATGTTTCATCCACTCAGACCTCAGAGTGAGCGGCCAGCCATCCCTCATCACACACGATTGGAAGAGCTCCACACACATTTCAATCTTGTCTTGTCATCTCTGCCTCAGGCGTCGAGAGCCACCTTCAAAATCATCATTTTTTATCAGCCCCAGTAAACCTTGGGACCCTGGACAGCACTGAAGATGCAGATTTTTTTAGGACTAGAGAAAAATAAGAAATCAGTGCCAGTTTGTTTATATCTGTGTGTGTGTGTGTGTTTTTTTTTTTGTTATTGTTTGTTTCATTTTGGTTTTTTTGGGGTGGGAACACTGATGAGGGCAGCCAAGATGGGAGTGAAGGCGTAGCTGCAATGACAGGAAGTCTTTCAGCATAATGGTTACAGTAAATTAGCATTCGAGCTGCGCTGCGTGTTTAGCACTTTGCGATTGGGTTCAGCAGAGGCCTTGCCCAGACTGTCCCTGGGGGAACTGTCGTCAGCAGTACAGCGGCACAATGGGCGTTACCGGGCTGTCAAAATTAGATAATAAAGCACCGCAGCACTGGCGGATAAATGTGTGTGAGAGGGCATCCATCTTGCAAGCGTGGTGCTGAAGAGGATGCTGCTAAATGACAGTGAGGGCTCTGTATGTGTGTGTGCGAGCGTGTGTGTGTGTATAAATCTATGAGATGACTGTGGGGAACCGATGGGAAACAAACTTTTCTTTGCGGTGCTGCTTTACCCTCAGAAAGATCTAATATAAGGAATTATGATTCAAGTTTTATGAAGATGGGGAGAAAAATGTTGAAAGCGAATACCAAGGTGGAAGCGAAGAAAAAGACAAGGAAGTGTGACTTAAAGTGGGAGACTGAGGAAGGAAATTAAATGTCGGCCGGGCACTTAACCTTTCCCTAATAATGTGTGGCCTGCTGAACCAGCAGAGTCCCTGATGTTTTATCAATACTCCTAATTAATGTGTAGCTGCCATACTTTTGACAGAATTTATGCAATATGGCTGAGTAATGCAATCAATAATTCCCGTATTCACGTTCTATATCTCTCTCTCTTCAAAATGAGCATGAACTTTTTTACCATTTAAGCAGTGGTGGGAAATTATAAGGCTGGTGATAATCTGTATTCTTGTTGTTGCTAATAAATGGGAGGGTGGGTGACATGACCGCAACTGTGTAGTTAGTACGACTCACTAGTCGAGTTACAGAGTTACTGGGAACTTGACTGTTTCAGACAGTCGTGTTTAAAGAAATTCAAACTAGCACATAATAACAAAAATATATTTGAACAAATCTGAATGCAGTCCATGTAGAGCAGGCACTTCAAAAATAGGACTCCAACCAAGCATTCTACATCACTGATCAGCCCTTCAGTTTTTTCCTCACCACAACATCAAAATCAGCGGTTGAAAATCATTCCCATCAAATACACAATTTACTCCTGACTGAGTAAAAAAAACTTCAACAGCCAGATGTTTTTTAAAAAAAAAAAAAAAAAAAAAGAAAAAAAATATAATAAATATAATGTAAT
>VUQJ01003047.1:52750-68150 GCA_015108635.1 Andinoacara biseriatus | reverse complement strand
AAAAAAAAAAAAAAAAAAAAAGGCCCATTACAAAGAGGTCTTCTTGGTAAATATACTGAGTGATTATGTTGTTCTAAAACAGTTTAACTGAGTAGTATTACGGGCGTTGACGTTACTGACAGCACAGGGAGATATCGTGCAGATGTTTGGTGATAGCAGAAAAGCATTTTTACTTGCCGCATAACCTTTGATATTTTCTGAAAATGGATGTCTCTCCCTTCGCTCAGCATTAAAGCGCACTTTCCAGCAAACAGCAGGGCAGGGGTTGTTTCCCAGATTTTTTAAATGGTGTTGCAAAGCGAGGAGGGTCCACAGGAAATCAGGATATTTAATCAGAAATAAAAATTACTGTAGAAAACATAGCGTGCACCCCCGTGTATACTGTAAAATCCAATTAGTTATTATTACTTTAAAAAAGCATGTAAACCAATTGCACTTTAAAAAAAAACAAGTACAGAGAACTTTGTATTTTAAATTGTAAAAAACTAAAACAATCAAGTAACATGTACTCTTGGCCTAGTAAAGACAACTCAGGATTATGATTTCATCCCTTCCTTCACTTCCGCTTATCCTGTTTAGAGTCATCGGGGGGCTGGAGCCTATCCCTGACATAGGACAAGAGGCAGGATACACCTGTACAGGTCGCCAGCCTGACACTGGGCCAACACAGACAGAGAGACAGACAACCATTCACACCTATGGGCAATTTAGAGTGGCCAATTAACTTAACCCCAGTAAGTGCAAAACTTCAGGCTATGGAAGGAAACCCATGCAGACACTTGGAGAACATGCAAACTCCACAGAGAGAGGGAGAGAGAGGCACAGGCCAAGTTGAAATCAACCCAGGCCTTCTAGATGTTATTCTAACTGTGAGGCAGCAGTGCTAACCACCACACCACTGGTCTCTGGGCTGGACTGTTCAGTTGCTGAACGGGAGGGACTAAACTGCACATGCTCACTTCTTCTTTGAATGCAAAGTGGGAGTGGCACTGGTTACTTATTATTGCTAGTGAGCTTAACTCTAAATTAAGTAATGTTCACTCTAAACACTAAGTATTTTGCAGTTTTCAAATTGGAAGTAAATGTTACTTCACAAATACAAGTTATGAGAGCATATTTTTGATAACCTGATGAAGTTAACTACTGTAATATATGTAAGTCAGGATAACTATTGGATTTTACAGTGTAGATTCATTATGTAAAAATTGGAGCTGCACAAGAATTTCAACATAATTTTGTGTTGGATAATTTTTTATCAAAGTCTTTTTTGCATATTATTCACTCTTAAATGTTTCAGATGAGCAAATTTAATATAAGACAAAGATAGCCCGAGTAAATACAAAGTACAGGTTTTAAATCATGATTTCATTTATTAAGGAGGGCCTGTGTGGAAAAGTAACTGCCCCTAAACTTAAGAACTGGTTGTGCCAACATTGGAAGCAAGAACTGCAATCAAGCATTTGCAATACCTGACATTGTTAAAGAGATTCTGCATTAAAGCTGTTTTGGAGTTCACCCGTGCCAGTCACACAGCCTAACCGTGAGTTTCCCAGCATGACTGGCCTTTTTAAGGTCATGCCAAAGCATCTCAATCTGATTTAAGTCCACACTTTGACTAGGCCACTCCAAAACCTTCATTTTGTCTTTTTGAGCCATTCAGAGGGGGACTTGCTGGTGTGTTTTGGATCATTGTCCTTCAGCATAACCCGAGTGTGCTTCAGCTTTAGGGAATAATTTGATGTCCTTTGAATTTGAGTGTCCTTCAGGATTTTCTAGTAGAGAGCAGAATTCATGGTCCCATCAATTATAGCAAATTGTCCAAGTCCTGAAACAGCAAAACAGCCCCAGACCATCACTCTACCACCACCATGTTTGATATTCTTTTTATGAAATGCTGTGTTAGTTTTATGCCAGATGTAACGGGACTCAAACCTTCCAAAAATGTCAGCTTTTGTCTCATCAGTCCACAGAATATTTTCCCAAAAGTCTTGGGGATCATCACAATGTTTTAAGGCAAATGTGAGATGAGCCTTTGTGTTCTTTTAGGCCATTTTTGCTTTGGAACTCTCCCATGGAGTCCATTTTTGACCAGTCTCTCAACACTGACCTTAACGGGCTGCCAATCTTTAGATGTTGTTCTGGGTCCTTTTGTGACCTCCTGGATGAGTTGTTGATGAGCTCTTGGAGTAATTTTGGTAGGCCGGCCATTCCTTGGAAGTTTCACCACTGTTCCAAGTTTTCTCCGTTTGTGGATAACAGCTTCACTGCGATTTTGTTTCCGCTGTTTCTTTAGATCGTGGTATGATGTGTTGTTTTTTGAGATCTTTTAGTCTGCTTCACTTGTGAGACAAGCTCCATTTAAGTTATTTGTTGAGTCAACAAATCTGGCAGTAATGAGGCCTGAATGTGGTTCATCACAGTTAATTCATCCAGGTAGGTTTGGATAACTTTTTTGCATTAATATAGGAAATCAACATTTACTTACCTTATCGTTGTCTAATATTAAAAGTTGGTTGATGAACTGAAATGTGTAAGTTTTACAAATATGCAAAAAACTAAGAAATCAGGCAGGGGACACATCATTTTTCACACCACTGTATATGATATTGAATCCTAATTACTGAATAATCCATGTGCAGGGCCTGTATCTCTTTAATGTTGCACTTGCTGATGTTTTTAATTACTTAGGGAGTAAAAGAAAAATCAGGAAATACTTACTTCATAGATTTACAATTTTCTTTTAGAACCTCGCTGTCACATGAAACATCATAAATATTCTTTTAATAGAGAGGTAGTGGCTGACATTGTTTTAAACTATCATAACTTTTAAACTCTTAAATATGTAGACCGCTAACGAACAGTAAGATTCCCTTCCATGTTATCTTTTTGTATTTAGTCCTTATTCCCCGATCAACGCTTTGGTAAAGTAGGTTTGAGCTATTTGTTCAAATTTGTGGCGGGGATAGTGCTCGTCTTCAGATTTCATTCTCCGTGTAAATAGAACCTGTCTTTATAGTGCTGCACGTGTATCTCGCCAAGAGAGACACTTTACAAATAGAGATATCTTTCATTTAATCATCCGTCGTTCATTCTCCTTGGTGTACATTGTGCTTGCCATTGTGAGCAGCACTGCTGCTTCTTGATTAATGGCTTTTTCAGAGAGGTGCTGCTAATGGCTCTTTAATTGCTTCGACTTCCTTTCTGAGCTTCCAGGATTTCTTCTCCTGTTCCTTACACTGCAGGAAAGAGACAGTTTATATGGCACAAGGGGAAAGTAGTTTTCTACGATGCTTCTCCCTGCGAGGTGCTCTTATGTTAGAGTGTTAATAACCTGTGAAGAAGCTCACCATGGAAAAAGCATAGCAATGGTTTCTCAAGGTGCATACTATGTTAGAGAGCTTGTGGTCACCCTGAAGAGATTTCTGTCCCTGCACGATGCTTTTATATGTTTGTTGTTTTTTTTCTTTAATGTGAAGGCTATCTTGTAAATCTTCTAAATTCAGAGATTTTTTTTTTTTTGCAAAAAAACAAGGTTCACAAACGGATGTTTCCACCAAGAAAGTCTAAAAAACCCCGAAAACAATAAAAAGCACTAGCACGTTTTCCCACCCACACAGAAACACGGTGAAGTGATTTTGTGAAAGCCAGCATCTAGCCCATATCTCTGCCTGTGTGTAGAGGGGAATATGCAGCAGGCCCTTTGTTGTGGTTTTCACAGCTAAGTTTATCTTATCTGGAGGTCCGTAGCTGTCATAAAGCAGGGAGCACGGAGAACCGTCCTTGGTGCACAGGCTCAAAACTACCACCTCCATAGATATGAATGTGTCAAAAGAATCCGCTTTGACATGCAAACAGGTGACAAATTAGAGGTAAAACCCCAAACCCTTACCCCTAAAGTGAGAGGAGCTCATGGTTTTGTTATTTTGATGGTATGGTTTGGGTCCATTTGTCGCCTTAGAAGGAAGCTCATTGGTGCCTGATGAGCTAAAAATGTCACTGAATCAAAGACAGTATATGGAAACATTCTAGGTTGGAAAAATTAAGGATACAAAAGCACCTAAAAACCTGCATTCTACCTGATGGCCACCAGATGACGAAAAACGTTCGGTCCTCTAGAAGTCTAGGAAAACAGCTTTCTGACTTGACTTCAGTAAATACTTTTCTGCTGAGTTTTATGGACTCAGTCACTCATATTGAGTCATGCTGAATAAAAGATGTTTTGTAAATTTTGATCATACCACGCTTCAGACTGGAGGATCAAATGGAAACTGCACACCTATTGGCTGATGACTTGTCAATCACAAGACATCACCCAATGAGCATGTGGTTTCACGGCCAGACTTCAGCGTAAATGCTCATCTCAGAGTTTCAGAAAGCAATGAGTCGCGGCGGATGGCTGCCCCTCCCTTTGTTAAAAGGGAGTTTCTCCTTCCCACTGTTGTCAAGTGCTTACGCATTGGGGTTTGTTTTGACTGTTGGGTTTCCTCTGTAATTATTGTAGGGTATGATGCAACTGTTTGTTGTGATTTGGCGCTATATAAATAAAAGTGAATTGAATGGGTGACATCACAGTAGCTATGTCCATCTTTTATACTACTTTTATACTATGGTTTAAATGTTTCACACATAAAGCATAACAACACTGCTGTTTCTTGTCAAATGTTGCATTGAATTTCACATGCAGGCCACCTGCTGCATTTACTATCCAGTTGCATTTTGTTCTGAAATACATTTTCAGCTTTACAATATAATGCCAATGTACAGACCTTTGGTAGCCCCATAGCTGGGCATTAGATATTATATGCTGTGGTTTTCTTAGTCACCAAAATCTGAAATAAACCAAAGCCCTAGCAGATTTGGGGCTGCCATGTCATACAGCATTCCCCTTTTCCATCAACACCAAATGAGAGAATAGTTTCTGAGGGATAATGATTCATCCCTCCAGCAAAGCTCAGAGACTTAGAATCAATGCAGAGATGCAGAAATTTATTTTTGTTTTTGCTTTTGATGTATCACCAACTGTACATTCAACATTAACGTGCTTGTACTGACCAGACATAACATAATTAAGCCCATAAGACAAAAAAATGAGATCAATACTAGACTAATAGTAATGTGATAATAATCAGCTGTCCTGGGTACAACATTAAATTTTAAGTTTACTACATGATTCCTTACGTGTTCTGTCTGGATGACTTCGATATTAATTTACAAAGGGGAAAAAAAAAAGAAATAATAAGGTGTGTCCAAACCTTTGCCTGGTACTGTATGTCAACAATAGATTCTGGTCTACGTCTGCATACTATGGCCTTAAAGTTTCCTCTAGCAAAACACTAGCTATGATTACATCCAAAAGGCTTTAAATGCCAAACAAGCCCTCTTGACACCGCCATCAATTTGGCCACGTCCTCCAAACACCTAGGACAATTCATCAGCTGGGATGGCAGACTTACCAATGAAATCAAAAGATATTATTGCCACGGATACCTTTAGGAAATGATCTACGCAGTGTAAAACTCACAACATCATAATCAAAGTTAAACTCCAAATTCTTCAGAGCCTGGTTTATAGCATTTTTCTCTATGGTTGTGAGATGCAGCCCTTCTCTAAATCCGTTGAGAAAAAAGTTCCTTCTTTTGCATTGAAATCTTACAGGACTATCCTAAACATTAGTTATCAAGACCATATCACTAATCAGGTGGTCCTTAATTGCATTTCTACTGCCCTCAGCTTCACACCAATCCATCTGATTATAATCATCCTTCATAAACAGGTTCGCTGGCTAGCACTCATGGACTCAAATTATACCGTTAGCATCACTTTCTTTGCACTTATTGAAGGAAACAGAACTTGCAGCCGCCTGCGGGATACAGTTCCGTTCTCTGCTGAAATCTGCAAACCTCAATCGTGCAGACATCTGGGGCCTTACCCAGGACAGGCAACAGTGGCATAATCTTTTTAATAATATTCACCGTTCATGGTTTTGCTTTTATAATCCACGATGATATTCTACAGTGATTTTTGGATTTACAAATTTTGTTATGTGAAAAGAAAATTTTAAAAAATCAGCTAAAAAGAAAATGCACATAATCATCAGGGGTAAGAGTTTAAAGTTGTCTGTGTAAAATGCTAATCTATGGGCTCAGGGACATGTAGCAGGAATCCCCCTCCTCTTCTGATATTGACTGCCATGCTGACAGATATTGGAAATCATTTTTACACAGGTTTCTGCTATCAGATGTACACAACAGCTGCAAATAAGCTCAGTGAGTGATCAGGCATGTCAATGGCTCTAACGTGATCAGGATAGAAGTGGAATTCCTTTCCACATTTACCAAGGGTTTTTTTGTTTGTTTTTTTTGCATTACTGTTTCAAATTATTTGAACAATTGTGCAGTCCCTTACAGCACCACTTTAATATATGTTAAGCCAGCAAAAAGTCAGGGGTCCATGCAGGCCGTCTAGGTATCTATTTGTGCTCTTGGGAAAAGTCTGACATTGTTCTATGTTCAAGAGGCACCGTGTGCCAAAGTGATAGGAAATAGCAATAGGAAATAACTGCTACCATTTCGCTAGTAGCTTCAGGGATTTGGGGTTGCAGGGTTTGTACTTTTTCCAAAGGAACGCTGCCAACGTTTTTCATATATTGGCGAACAGGACAATTTTAAAATACAACAAAATATTTTTTTAAAAAGCCACTCAGCAATATCGACAGGCAAATTCAGAAGAATAGAATAGAATAGAATAGAATAGAATAAAGAGGCATATGCACAGGAAGAGACTATCGGTGGACAAATACAAAATTAAACTAAACTCAGCTTCATGATGAGCAACTGGAGCAAAGAATTCCCTTGACTGAAATATTATACAAGAGATAACCTCAGCAACCAGATCAGCTGTTGCACACAAAGCAAACTGCTTTTTGTGGAGCTGCTCAGATTTACAGCCGTAACTTAAACAAGTTATCCCATGCTGTCCATTCCAGCATCTGATTAACACTAATGCTGAAAGGAGAATGTGCTGTGGAGCCTTGTAACCTCTGGCTGCTATTTGTTATAATACAAATCAAGTTGCCACTATATGGCCACCTACACATTACACCTACAGGAGCTGCTTGGTCATGGAAGCCCATGCCACGAGGATCCTGGGGCACAGTTTGTGTGCTGGACGTTGATGCCAGAGGAGGTTTGGAACTCTGCAGTTATTGAGTCAGCAGACTTGGCAAGTTTTATGCACTATGCACCTCAGCACTCGGCGACCCCACTGTATGACTTTACATGGTCTGCCACTTTGTCACTGAGTCCCTGTGGCTCCTACACACTTGCACGTTGCAATGATACCTCTTACAGTTGATTGTAGAATATCTAGGAGAGAAGAAATGTCACAGACTGACTTTTGTGAACAGTGGTATCCTTTCACAGTACCACAGGTGACGTCAATCGTCACGTGGATGTCAATGATTATTTTTCAATTAAAGGGGATTTTTACAGCTCGTGTGCAGCAGTGCTGAGGTTTGATTTTAGTTTGGTAGCCTTTAAAAATGGAACAAATTTGATTTAGTTTTACACAGCCTACTATTACCCCCCAGCTACTACTATTATTACTACTGTATGAAAATTTGACATTTCAGTCTCCAGCTCCAGCAGTTTGCGCCTTAAAAAACTTCATGCTAGAATAGATGCTGCACAATAAACCCTGACCTCAGAATCTGCAAATCAGAATAAATTAATAATGTTGATTTATGAACAATTACACTCATCCTCGACAAAGTCACAAGTCCTTCTTAAACAACGGTTTTGTTTTTTTCATTTATGTCCTTGAAAATTTTGAAAGCAAATACAAAACAAGACAAAAACAATGAAACATAATAAAATAAAGGAGAGGAAAAAAAGACAATACAAATGTCTAAACCAGAAAAGACAGAAACACTGATCTGTGTATTACAGTGAGTTTAATTTTACAACTAAAAACTTTGGTACATTACATCTGCTCTTCAATCTGAAATTATTAAGATATATTTGTGTACTCTGACACAAGGAGGTCGCGTTCTGTAATGAAAAGAATTTGTGCAATATCTAAACTGCGTGTCTCCGTTTCAGTCCACATTGGATTTCCAGCACATCATATTATATTTTCAGTAACAGATGGATGTTCCTAGCAGTCCCCAAAAGCAGTTTAAATACATTCAAGTTAAAATATGAAATTATTAACAAATCCCAAGAATAGATAATAGGATGCCTGAGCCTGACTTTTACTGCCACGGCAAAGGAGCCGATCATTTTTGTACATGAGAGATTTTAGAGTTGTGATTTTGTTTATAAAAACATTATTAACAAGAATTATTAGTTTGATGGTTTGATGACCAAAAGAAGGTTTATTTCAAAGATTTTCAGATTTTTCATTCAGATTTCCTGAGCATCTGCTCTTTTCCCCCCTTTAAAGTGCATTTTTGTCAAGGCCATTTTATGCATTTGATCCTTATTACAAATGGATTTTAATAATTAATAATAATCTAGCTATAAGTAAAGAAATAGCCTTCCTGCAGTCAGTCAGTTTGTGTCACATGATGACTTTAACCTAATTTCTGCATGGAGTGTAAAGCAGATCAAAAGTCAGACCGAACACAAACATAAACATATTACAGGATTATTGATTACTTTATGCCATAAAATAAATCAGAAAGTGAGCAAACATGTGGACCAAGCAGATTTCTGGGAAAGGTATGAACCATTGCTGCACCATGCTGAGCTCTCTCTAGTTCCCTCTTTTTTTTTTTTAACCTATGTCAGTCACATGCCTGAGTATTTGTGTTACACAGCATCACCTTCAAATCATGCAAGCTAAATTGTAGGCAGTAGTTCTCCAGCTGAGGACAGAATATCATCCTCCTTGATCCAGAGCCTTCCAGAACATGGCTTTATTTGTTTCTACTTAATTGGTTCATAGGTTTAGACATGTTAACCGAGGACAACTCTATATTTAAAAACATGTCTACAGATTGCGAACAATAGTTTTAAATATATATTTTTTGTTTATCATTTTCTTTTGTAAGATAGAATTCATCAGGTGGATGAAAATGATTCAGTTTCTTGTTGGATTCCAAGTTACATTCTGTTGGTTTGATGCTGGTTTGTGGTGTTTGGGAAACCTTTTCAATGCACCTGCCCCTCTAAAGGTCTCTGTGCAACTTACTGATATATAAAGTCCTATTCTTTTTTTCACTTACTTGGTGAGGCAGGAAGGCGAGCTTCAAGCCAGCTCTCGCTTCTGGTGTCAAGTGCCCGGCGCCCGCCGTGTGTGACCTGCTCCGGGGACAGTGACAGGTGGGCAGTTTGACTGGGAAGGTGCACCTGTTAAACTGTTGGTGTCCTAAGGCGAGCTCAGGCAGGACAGAAACCTCCAGTGGAGCAGAAGGGCAAAAGCGCGCTTGATCTTGATTTTCAGTATGAATACAGACCTTGAAAGCAGGGCCTCACAAATCCTTCTGATTTTTTTTATTTTAAGCAGTAAACTTACTGCAGGGATAACTGGCATGTGGCAGTCAAGCGTTCACAGCAACATTAGTTTTTGATTCTTCAATGTCGGCTCTTCCTATCATTGTGAAGCAGAATTCACCAAGCGTTGGATCATTATTATGTTGTTGGCTGTCGCTCTGGTGTTAGAGTTACTACTCGGATGGTCGGTGGTTCAATCCTCTGACTCCTCAAATCTGCATGTCAAAGTAAGTTGGCAATATATCCTAGTGAACCCCGAGTTGCTCCCAATGCCGCCATCAGAGTGTGAGTATGTGAATGTTTAGGTGTATGAAAAAGTGCTTGTGAAAATGGATGAATCAGGCTTGTAGTAAGAAACCATTTTCAGCACTCAAATAGAGTAGAAAAACATTATATAAGTACCAGTCCTTTAAAGGCCTGAAGGATTTGCCAAAAAGTCTGCTATGCAACAGAAGGTAAGATTCAAAATGGGATCATATCTCAGTCCCTGAACTCTTCTCTCAGTGTCATTAACCATGATGTTGGTCTTGCACTGTGTGTAAACATACAAAGAGACTGGAGTTGTATAACTTCAGATTTACTATTTGATTTTAAAGTCCGTCTAGCCTGATAATGCATGAAACTATGTGAGAGCAGTCAATAATACCACACGGTGTAGCAAAATCTTCTTTCAATCAGAAATGCTTCCTTCAGCATGTAGTTTAAAAAATCACATCTGTAATATTTTTGCTTGACTGTAAAGATGTTCTCCACATTTGGTTCCATATGGTTTCAAACTATATTGACTTTAGTATAGAAAAGCCTGCATTAACATCACCGACAACCGTCAGCAAACCAGCAACCGCAAACCTACAAAATAAGCAGAGCTGGCAATAAATCGTCTGTTTTTCAGCGGCCACAGTGCTGGTGGTCGTTCATTTCTCCATTTCCATCTTTTTTTTTTTCTAACAAGGGAGGTTCGGGTGGGCATATCGCTAATAACGGAATAGTGATTCATCATTTAATTATGATTTGACAAATGCTCGCGCCTTCCCCATTCTCGGCATCCTCCTCCCTTTCAATTCTCCGCTCTGCCAAACTGTCACGCACTCCCCCCGTGGGATTAATTCGAGCTGTCTGTCTTTGTGAGGCTGCCGGCGCTCTCAGGGCGGCGGGTGCACGACACTGTCAATGAACAGAGAGCCTGACACTTCCAGGGAGCCGCACATAGACGCACGCTCCCTGCTCCCCTTGTTATTGTTTTCACCTTAACCCCTTCCTGCCCGATTCCATGCCTGAGCGCGCGCATGTGTGTGTGTGTGCACCTTCCTCCACCTCCCACCCTTTTTCTCTCCTGTCTCCTTTCTCCTGCCTTTTCCCCTTGCGTTCTGTCTCTTTTTTCCGTCTATCTCCTCTCTCCTGTCTGTCGCTCTTCGTCTTCCCTCCCTTCCACCCACCCAGCCTCTCTCTCTCTCTCTCCCTCTCTCTCTCAACCCTTACAGAGAGAGGGACAGCACCATCAGGAGGAAATATCACACAAAGGAAACGTGATTGTAGCGCCAGTGGAAAGGAGATGTGAACTGAATAGTAAAAAGTCATCGATCAATTAAAATATTTATTTACCTGCATACAAAAGTTCTAATATAGATTATGTATATTCTAGGATTTGCAAAGGAGCCAATGCATGTGCAGGATGAACACTAAAAAAAAAAATACTCCACAGATCCATCTGGAGCCACAACAAGCTTCCTGGTGACAAGTGATGCTAATGAGTGGCCATTAAAACAAGGCATGTTTGAGCTGAACTGGAGCACTTGTGTAGCCAAATCCAGCAGGCCTTAGCCCCAGCTGGAGAGATAAGGTTTAATACCGGGGCCCATTCTTATCTCCCCTACTGATAGAGAGAGCATGGAAGAGAAGGGAGCGGGAGGGAGGGGAGGGCAGGCAAGGAGAGAAAACAAGAGGGACAAAAACAAGTGTCTCGCAGGGACCCTAGCTGGCTGGCTGCGTGAGTGCGTCCTCCTGCCGTTGGCATAGAAACTAATCCACGTTCACATTTAGCACCTGACACCCCACCACCACCACCCCCACCCCACCCACCCCTCTCTCTCATACACACACACACACACACCTCCCTCTTTCTCTTCATGGCCGTGATGCAGTGGGAGTTGGGGGAGGAGAGGGTATCTGTGAGCTTTCTCCCTCTCATAATGAGGCCCGTAGGAGCGCGGGGAGGGAGGACAACAGGGGAGAAGAGTTAAGGAGGGAGGGTGGGCCGCCTGGCTGGTTGTGCGGCTCGCTGACACACTTGGCCTAAAGGATCCAGCTGTGTCTCTCTGTAGGACACAAACGTTTTCACACATGCCTAGATCCTCACTTCTGCTGCTGATCTTAATTACACACCTGGAGGACAGCAGAGAGTATCGGTGATGGTATTGACTGACCAGGCTAAGAGCGCAGAAATCAGCTGCTGGGAGTCATGGATGGGTTTAGACTGGTGTTTACATGTCTCCCATTCATTCATTATGGCACACAGTGGGTGTTGTTGCCTAAGCACTCCACAATTTGCACTCAACTTTACTTTTCCAGTTTTGTAAAGAAAGAAGCAGTTTATTGTGAATACCCAGCTCATTAGCGAGGTTTAGGTTGAAACTTAATTTTTCTAGTTGCATGAATTGAATCATAAAAATGTGCAACACATTGTGATCCCATAGCGTCAGATACTGCTGTTATGTCAGGAGAACACTCTGTGCAGAATTATGCACAAGGTGTACTCCAAGTCAGTGGTTTGACATAGTGGATGCCAAGACTTTGACTCAAGTCTGTACTGGGCTTCAGTGACACAGAACTAGAGACCAGCCAGTGATCCCCAGCCCACCTCTGTTCTCTAAGGAAATTTTGCATACACTGACTGGCCTGCCAGCAGCTGCAGGAGGCTGCTCACTGTTGCTGGGTGAAATCAGTCCCAAGAGGGTGCTGCACCAAAATCTTGTTTCGGTCACCCATAGGTTGCATGGAAGCCGTCGACTTGTCTGCAAACACTCACTAATCAGCAAGTGGTACTGAAACCGGAAACGGAGACCATTTGCTTTCAAATAAAAACGGCACATTCCAAAAGGCAGGACTTTTACTCTGAACGCAAGCAGTCTCTGTTCACAGTTGCACAACTGCTTAGCGAGCAGTTAGTAAGTGTTTGCAGACAAGTCAGCGTCTTCCACACAAGTTACAAATGACCAAGGCAATCTGCTAGTTCCCAAAGTAATCGCAAAGAGCTTTGTGGTGCAGCAATGTATAATTTTTGGCTACTAACTAGCAACCTGTGGTTACCAGGGGTCACTAACTGGTCTCTTGGCCTGTGTGACTGGGGCTTAGCAATTTATTTCACAGCAACTGGCAGCAACCATTCACAACCAGTCGGGGAATATTCATTTTCCTCTAGCAACCAGTGGTTACGAGTCAGTCGCCAGCCGGTCTCTAGGCCTGCATGACTACTGCGAGATAAAAGGTGTAGCTCTGGAGTAAGGCACACGAGTCCGCTGGGAGACAGGGATTTCTGTTCCATTTGTTACTTGGGTTAGAATATCCACCTTAACAATGTTAATCCTATATGCTGAAAAATTAAGCTTTCCCAGTGCATTTAAGCCGTCCTTTATAGTCCATATGTGACATTTTGCTGACTCACTTCTGCCATAATCTGGTGAAATTTGAAAACTCAGAATGATAACAGGATAAAATGTTTGAAGGGGACACCTAGAAAACTACAAGGAGAACTAAGAGGAGGATTTTGTGTAGATGAATTCAAAATTTAGTTTAGGAGAATCTTTTTTTAACAGCCTCTAATAATGACATTCATCTTTTCAAACACAACAAACTGCACTGTGCTCAGTTCATTTTATTTGTGGCACAGGTACAAAGCAAACCAGTGTAGAGATCTAGAAACCAGCAGAAGCAGAGGTGTCGTCGCTTTCAGTCGGCTCACTTTTATTCTTTGTCAAAACTTAGAATCTGTATTATCTACAGTGCAGCTCAACAGTGAACAGTTTGTGGGGAGATGTGGTTGTGCTGTAGAAACTGTGGCAAAAGTCACTTCAACCCATTACAGACAAATGCCTTCTTTTGTAACTTTACAGCAATTTTTTAAATGTATTTATTTATTGTCTTTTTCAAATTTATAATCTCCTGGCACAATCAAAGTTGATATGTGTGTGATATCACTTGAGGCAATTTGTCAGATTTTGTAAAGCTCTGGAGCAGAGATGTAACATAGTCAGTGCCAATTTTCTGTCACTTATCTGGGTCGCTGTGGCAGCAGTCAAAGCCAAGATGCCCAGCTCCAAGCAAACCGAGGTGTTCCCAAACTGAGAGTCATAATCTCTCCAGCGTGTCTGGGGGGGGGGGGACTTCCCTGAGGCAGGCTCCAAACACCTCAACTAGGAGCAATCCAGCATCTCAGCTGGCTCTGTTTGTTCTAAAGGAGTAGCAACTCTACTCGGAGCCCCTACCAAATGACCGGGTTCCTCCCCTTGTCACTAAGAAAAAACCCAGGCACCCATCAGATGAAGCTTATTTGTGCTTTTTGTATCTGCAATCTCCTTCTTTCTACATGAAAGTAACAGCTTTACTTTGACCCTCAGCTTTCTCTTTACCATAGCCCATCTGTAAATCTCCCACTCACTTCCTCCCTAAGTCATGAACAACACCACAAGATACTTGGACTCCTCCACTTGGGGGAGCAACTCATTTCAGGCACTCTGGGCTACATGGTCTCATTGTCAAGCACCTAGTGGCTGGGCCCCATAGGGGAGGGACTTGATAAAGGATGAGACCCCAGTATTCCTATTCTGGGTGAGGGTACTTGGTGTCAAGATTATACCTTCATAAGGGTCATCTGAATCAGCCCCTCACCCAGGGGACTTCCTACTTCAGCTAATCCTATAAAGGTGATGACGCTAGGATACATTTTACATTTACTTTGTTATGCCATTAGACATTGCTAAACTTTCAAATGTCATTGTAGATTGTAACAGTGAGTTTTATCTTGGAGATGACAGTACAGATTTGAAATGGGCTCAGGTTTTGCCCCAAGCAGCTGGCAGGTTAAAACCCTTTTAATATATGATCAAAAAGACTCGGGCGTTCTCACATACAGCTAAACTATGTAACTGTACACGTAAAGTTAGGACAATCTTTTGAAATTTTCAAATATCCAGTGAGTGGCAGTTCTCTGCATCAGATTAATCACTGCTGGGCTGCAGCATGTGCAGAACAGACAGATCTCAGGACAAAAAACATGGCACTTGACACCAGTGGGTTCACTCATTCAACAGACAATTACCTGCTCCGTTCTCACTTGGGCACAATTGGACATGATTCAAACTTTGTACTAGGGAGGGTCAGAGTAAGATCCATTCAAATGTGGATTCATCTCAGGTCTGCATTTCCATGCTGACAAACAGCTCTGTTAAAGTGTGTGTGTGTGTGTGTGTGTGTGTGTGTGTCTGTGTGTGTGTGTCGGGGACAGAAATATAATGCATATTGCACAGCTGCTGTCGTCAAGTAATACACCAAAAACCGTATCCCCAGTTTTATATTTCTAAATTAAATATTACGTGCAGTTAAATTGAAATGTTTGAGTGTTTTAAATTAATTTGTGTAATAGCACCAGTACGTAACTTCAACACTCTGTTAACTGTGTTTTGATAGTCCATCGTGAAGACATACGTCCGCATGAACTTGTTAAGCTGAAATATGGTGCAAAGACGCCTACTGGACAATAAAATGCTCACAGACCAATTTCATGTTGCACGTGCTGCACAAAAAAGCACACAGCCACAGCCTGATGCTTCTGAGCGAGATGTTTATTTTCTTCCTTCTTTTTTTTTTTCAGTCTAACGTCATTTTGCCCCCCCCCCCCCCCCCCTATTGTG